>PVJH01007909.1:28602-89256 GCA_004026705.1 Nesogale talazaci | reverse complement strand
ACACATACGCAAATACATAGATATAATTTTAAGATCATCAACAGCACTCACTCACTTGGGGCAGGGTAGAACTGCCCCTGTGAGTTTCTGAGATTGTAACACTTGAGTTTACGGGGCCTGGAGAGCCTCATTTTCCTTCCGCTAAGTGGCTGGTGGCTGGTGGTTTCAAACTGCTGACCTGACAGCAGCTCATAGGGTAACCTTTGCACCACCCGGGACCTATGCAAAACACCACTATTGAGAACTAATTCGTATACCATGCGATGTATCCATTGAAAGTGAACATGCCAGTCGTTTTTCTGTGTTCTTGGAACTGTTTCCATCAACCCCCAAATAAACCTACTCATTTTTTTAATTAATGATTTTATTGGGGGCTCATACAACTCTTATCACAATCCATATATCCATCCATTGTATGTCATGCACATACTTACACCTGTTGCCTTCATCATTCTCAAAATATTTGCTTTCTACCTAAGCTCTTGGCATCATCTTCTCATTTTCCCCTTCTCTCCTTGCTTCCCCCTCTCTCATGAACTCTTGATAATTTATAAATTATTATTACTTTGTCATATCTTAACACTGTCTGATGTCTCCCTTCACCCACTTCCCTGTTGTCCATACCCCAGGAAAGAGGTTATATGTAGATACTTATAATCAGCTGTCTTTCTACCCTACCTACCCTCCACCCTCCAGATATAGCCACTCTCACCACTGGTCTTGCAGGGATCATCTGTCCTGGATTCCCTGTGTTTCCGGTTGCTATCTGTACCAGTGTACATCCTCTGATCCAGCCGGATTTGTAAGGTAGAATTGGGATCATGGTAGTGGGGTAGTTACTCATTTTTAAAGAATCTCTGGTGACCCAAAGGTAAAGTGTCCAGATATCCCGCTTTTGGTTGGACAGTCCTGATTTTAAGCAATTTTTCCCGTGTCCTGTTGCATTTATATCTAGGAAGGTGGGTTTGAATTCACCCAATGACTCTCCAATCCTAGTGCCCCATCAACAGTACAACGGGGGCTGAGTCCCGGTGGCGTAGTGGTTGTGCGCGGGACTGGGCCCACTGGGACGGAGGTTCAATTCCAGCAGTGGGGCTGGGCCTCCTACTCCCACCACCGGAGAGCAGTGATGCCAAAAAAAAAAAAAAACAGTACAACAGAGGAAAACCAGAGCAGTTGTCCTCAGATACATGCCGTGACTTCTGACCTCACTGCTGTGTTAGTCCGGGTAGAATAGAGGAACAAATTCAAGGCCACGCATATCAATATAAGGAAAGGGTTTATATACAAAAGGAATGGGACATAGAGACAGCATCCCAGCCCAGTCCTGTTCAAAGTCATAAGTCCGAAATTAACCCTTATGCCGGAAATCAGTCGTCTATAAAATCTTCTTCTGACTCAAAAGTCACTGGTCAGTGGGTGCAGAATCCCGGTGCTGGCAGGGCACCTCGCCTCCAGGGCTCACGTCCATCAACAGCAGAAACAACTCATCGCTGGCAGAGGTCTCCATCTGGCCACCCCAGCTTCAGAGGTCTGGCTCCATCAGGGCAAAGATGCTGGTCTCTCCGCTGGCTCCTCCAGCTTCACGAACGCTGCCAGCTTGTCTTGTCTGTGATTAATCGTCTCTGAGATTAACTCCCAACAACTGGGGAAGATAGCTTCTCATCTTCACGAGGGAAATATCATGAGATTTCCCAGAAGTCTGAGGAGAAAGCCATGCCCACAGAGGGACCTCATTTGCTACTCAATGGCTGTCTCCAGATTAACACGCTAGACCCCACCCCTGCATTTCAATCATGAAATTAACATAAGCACATGACTGCGACAACTGCTATGAACAACCTGTTGGCAATCATTTCTCATCTGTCTCCCACATAGTCCCTGACCACTAACAATCTACTTTCTAACTCTGTATCTTTGTTTATTCTTAATTTTTCAAATTGGTGGGACCATACATTATGTGACCTTTGTGCCTAGCTTCGTCACTGGTGAATTTGTAAAGTGACCAGATGTTAAGCAGGACACCATTGGCGGGGGGTGGGGGTGTTCTTGATTAAAAATTTGGTTTATATGGAGCAACTAAAATTTTCATAGAAAGCATATATAGTATTGTAATATATTTATTTTAATTTTAAAACGCCACAGGGTGTTGTTAAATTGTTAAAAAGCAGGATTTCTGGTCACTTTACCAAGTCACGAGTGAAATTCCAGCCTTCAAGCCCACCATCTGAGAAATCATTCCTTCCAATAGGACAGAGAAAGCCAAGAAGCAAGAAGATCTTCCACTTCCTCTTAAAGGGTTTGGGCCAGTAGCTATATGCACTTCTGCCCAGTCCAATGTCAAGGGATTGTCTGAAAAATACAGGAAGGAAAACATGCACTATTCAGTGAGCAAACTACTTTCTGCCATGCATGTTTTATCAATATCTCCTAGTTGTTAGAAAAGTTCTTGAGAATTCACATTGTTGACATCAACACCGTTTTTTATTTACTGTTTATGCTGCAAGACTTCTTTGGGGGAAAAGAAACTGATAAATTAGTTTTTGTGTGAAAGCTTGCTACAACAGAAATATCCCAAGTGAGTGTCTTTAAAGAACAGAAATTTATTTTCTTATAGTTCCTGAGGCTAAAAGTCAAAATCAGGGCTAGGTTTTGCTTTAGTTCTCTGACAAACCTAACATAGCATTTTTCTTACCAAGTGCTCTCATATGCTTCACTTTTGTGTCTAAGCTTCTCTTTTTTATAGCTGAGGTGAAAGCAGGTTTAGAACACAGTCCACGTTGCTATGACCTTATTAACATAACAAAGAAACCCCTGTTCCCCAAAGGGACTGCATTATCAGGTTTAGGAATGAGAATTCTATTGGCGTGGGGGCAGGTGCTGGGGGAAACAATTCAGTCCATGACAGATATGATCAAGGTATAATCTATTGCACTTGCAGGGAGATGGGCTATGTTTCCTTTCCTTCCATTTTGAAGTTTTGCTCTTGGAGCACTCTCCCTCTGAATCGGACCTCTATTCTGTGTGCAGCTCAGATCACAAAAAGAGGCAGACAAGATGGCAGGGAACTGAGACAACGGACAACACCAACTGCCAGCCAAGTGTCATGAGATGATTTGGAAGACCTAGACGACTCGCTGTCACCAGGGAAAAACAAGCGCAACCCAAACCAACCAAACAAACAAACAAAACTGAAGTAATCAAGCTGGACAAAGTCAGGCTCCAGAATTATGGGGAGAAAAAAAAGCAAGATAAAATGATTGTTGCTTTAAATCCACCATGCTTTCACGCGGTTTGTGATATAGCAAAGATAGGTCGGAGAGTTTTATGGGGACAGTTTTATGGGTGTCTGGAGTCCACGAAGGAAAGAAAAGGGTCAGCAAGGTGCAGAAATGCTTTCCCAGAAGTGGCGTTTGACCAGATGAGTAGAAATTCCTCCAGGTAGAACTCGAAGGGAAGGGAAGTGACCCCACATGAGGAGAAGCACAGAGGTGTGAAATTATGCAGTGTGGACAGAGACTCACAAGCAGTTTGTGATGGATGACTTGAGAATATGAGAAATGGGCAGCTGCAGGAATTGTGGAGGGAAAACTGAAAATCCAGGAGCCTGGCCCTGGGATTCATTCTTGGCATACTTGGGACTTTTTAAAATCCAAAAACCCCATTGCTGAGGAGTAGATTCTGACTCGTGACGACCACGTGTTAGTTGCCAGGTAGAATTTTCTGTAGGATTTTCTTATAGACGAGCCCCAGTGACACAGTCGTTAATGGCCTCATTAAAAGATGGGCAGTTCCAAGTTATCACTCACTCTGCTGGAGAAAGAAGTGGCATTTTGCTTCCGAAGCGTTATAACTTTGGAAACTCTATGGGGAAAATTCTACTCTGCTCTGTAGTGTCGCTCTGAATCAATTGACTCAGTTGCAGTGGGTTGGGTTGGATTAGATTGGGATTCTTATTTTTTTTAAGGTTTGGGATTCTTATCAGAAAAGAAACCTGGTGTTCTAGCCAGCAATTTAAACCCACTGGTGGTTGTAATCCCATGGGGGAGGGAGGAGGACTTGGCAATTGACTTCCATAAATATTACCCCCAAACAAACTCAATGCCAATATCGATTACAACTCATAGTGACCCTGAAAAAACAGGATAGAAGGTCCCCTGTGGGTTTACAAGGCCACACATTGTTATGGAAGTAGAATGCCTCAAGTTTCTCCTGTGGAGCAGCTGGTGCTTTCAAACTGTTGACCTTGTGGTTGGTTAGCATAGTTACCCACTATGTCACCAGGGTCTCTTTCTAAAAATCCCATAGGATAGATCTACTCTGTTCTGTGGGGTACCTCTGAGTCAGAATTGACTTGATAGCCCATAAAAAACCAAACCACAACCTTAAGAAGAAGCACATAGTCAGGCATTTCTACTACTTGATGAGTTTGAACTGTCAGACTTAGGTTGCACAACCCAGGGACAGGCTCTTTGTTCTAGGCAACTCTGCTGGTATGAGGGAGAGGTAGAATGGGGATAGGGAGGTGGGGGGAGGCATGAAATGGAACTGAAATAACCAGGAGAGTTTTCTAATAATCCAGAGTGAGAAAATGAGGTAGTGACCAGGGCAGTGGCAAGGGGAAAGGAGAGGAAGAATAGGTATAAACATCACGCAGGTGGAAAAAGCAATTGAATCTGAAGGCAGATATTTGGAATGAAACAGAGGGATTTAAGAATTCTTACTTTTCAGGCTTTGCTTTGATACTCTGGAAGAATGTCGGTGCAGGGGACAAGCAGGTTGGCAAAGGAAGATGAAGACTTGGATTTGATTGAACCCATGGAGTTCTGAGACATCCAAAAAGAGAAGATGCCCTGAAGAAAGTTTAGTTCTGGAGAAAATGCTTGATTAACATCATAAAGGTAGCCAGGGCCAGTGGAGAAATGAAGCTTCCTTGTGGGTAGTGTTTTGTCATAGAGTGGTGAGTTTTGACAGAAAGATTTTGTGATAGTACGCAGGCCCCTGGCGAGATGATGCAATCAGTAAATAGGGGTGTTTGGACTTATTTTCCCATTAGCAGTAATGGGCTGCAGAGGGTTATAGGCGTGTATTATCTGGGCTCCTTTCAGGTTAATTAGACAGCCTTTATCCTGAGACCACAATTGGGGGTGGTTTGTGGCTACAGAAGATTTTTCACTGTGTGAAGCTAACTGACCCACTTGGGCCTATGCTCAGTCTTGGTTTTATGAGGCCTGCTCTCCAAGCTTCTGAGCAATCTCCCAGCATCAGGCTGCATGCTATGCCAATCGTCCTAATTATGTGGAGTACCTGAGGTTCTGCAGCAATGGGGAGTTACTTTGTTCTTCTAGACAAGATAGGAAAGCTCATCACATCGCAGTTTCGTGATTTCAAAGAAACCAGTGACACTCGTAAGTCCAAATGTGTGCCACATGTCACTTTACTAGGTGACAATTTTGAAGACATGTGGAATGTTTGGGGCAGGTATCTAAAGCCCCGTAATAAAACTGTGTTACAGGTTTTCTGAGCTATATTGACAACTACTTAGACCTATCACTATGTACATGGAGAAGGTGCCCTGGCAGTGCAGTGGATCATGTAGTAAGTGAGTTCTCTAGATAAGCAATGATGTTTATATGTGTACAAGGGGGTATCCCAAAAAGAAACTGGAATTTCCCCCAAAACCTATCAATTTTAACTTTTTTAAAAACCAAAACAACGTTATCACTTTCAAAGTACTCTCCATTATACTTAATACATTTGTCAAATCTGCAAGTCTATTCCTGGAAACATCTTTTGAAACTCATCTGTTTGGATGGCTGACAGCACCTCTCTCGACTTTTTCTTCACCTTCTCTACATTGTCAAATTGCTGTCCTTTCATATCCCTCTTCATTCACAGAAACAAAAAGAAGTTGCATGAAGCAAAATTAGGTGAATAAGGTTCATGAGGCAAAAAGGGCCATGCTGTTTTTATCACCCAAACTGGCACACTGCAATAGCTTTGGGACCAGGTGCATTGTCATGTTGGCAAAACCGGTCCTCCATCTGTCACAAATCAGGCCTATATTGTCCCGCATCGTTACAGAATCATTGCAGGACCTCTAAGTAGAAAATTAGATTAAGTCTGACCCGATGGAACAAACTGCAAATGCACTGAGTCAAAATTTTTGTCCATTCAGGAAGATAATGGACGTTCAGAATGAGGTTTGTCAACAATCGACATTTCCCCTTTTTTGAAATGAGAAAACCACTCGTACACTAAAGTTTTTCTCATAGTGCTGTTCATGTAAGCTGTGTTCAACATCACAACAAGTTTCTGAGCATTTTTCTTGAGCAGGAAACAAAATTTCACAGCCGCATGCTCTCCTCTTAAATTGGCCATCAAGAAAAAAAAAAAAAAACGAGGTTCGAGCAAAACTTTTACCATGAAAAAAATCACTGTGACCAGAGAGAATTTTCCCAGACAACGCCACTGGGTGCACTAACTCAGAGAGAGTTGCTGGATCCTCACCCAGCAGGAAAAATGCATACTACAAAATCTCCAGCCAGTGGAGCTTTCCCCCCAGTTTTGGGAGGGTGTAGCACCTCGTATGTAGGTATGAAGAGATTCATTTCAAGGAATGCTTACCCAGTTGAAGAAGTCGATAAGTTCAGTTCCAGTCCATAGTTAGAGGTCAGCTGGAGGCTTCTCCTGACTCATGCAGCTGTAGGGGCTGACAAACAGGAAACAGGAAGATAACTAGGTAGACCACAGTTGGTGGATGCACAGCTGAATAAATCTGAGGTCAGCCAAGTGAATCCAAGGTCGGTGATCCGTTGATATTTCCTGTGAGAGTCAGGTGATATAACAGGAGATCAATAAAGCAGATGTAGGATCCAGTTCTAGCAGAAGGTGAAGTGACAAGAGATAGGACAGTTCTGCTCAGAGTCTTGCTTATAAAAAGGTCATTACCCCTCCCCCGCCAGGAGGTGTCATTAGGCTGCGAACTGATTATTAAATTGGGCTCCACCTCGACCTCCCCCCAGATACATCAGGTTGACAGTCTCTAACTGTGACAGTTGCTAAGCTCACGGTGAGCGGTTCAAATCCATAAGCCATCCCATGAAAGAAAGATAAGACTGCTCCTGGAAAACCTTACTTTCTTGATAAACCTACATAGGATCTACAACCTCTGAAACCCACAGGGGAGTTCTCCTCAGCTTTATACGATCACCAGGCATTGCAATCAACTAGATGGCAGCAAGATTGTGTACATGGGGAGCTTGATGTTTTACCCCAGCTGATAATTTGTGGTAGATCTTGCATACATGCTATAGATGGTTCATTAACTTTTTTCTTTCTTTTAATGGAACCTGAGAATTGCTGAGTAGACATTTCATCTGGATCTTAGCCAGCCTGTTTATTTTCTTTCTATTTATGGACAGTCTCCCTACTCTGGGGTCAACCCAATTATATTGTTAACTTGCTCATTGTTTTGTGTCCTGGCCATGCTGATCATATACAGGACTATCTGCAAGTTCAATTAATCTGCTTACTTAATAGGATTCTAGTTTCTCAAATGCCGTGGCTTGCCCTCAAAGAAAGGCAGAAACTCTTTCAAAACTGGTGTTTCCAGTAGACAGAAAGGTCAAGGGCGTTTCAGCATCGTTTGTACTAGAGCCCTCCTATTCTGTTTGTTCCAAAGTGAGGGGCATTTTATCAGTCGGCATGTGTGAGAAGAGCATCACTGTTGGCAAAGTGGTGCCATGGTCTACTGCTAAATGAAAAGTGGTGGTTTCACTCCACCACATAGCTCTATGGGAGAAAGGCCTGCTCCTAATAAAGATGGCAGCCTAGAAAGCTCTACGGGAAGTTGGCCACATGAGGTCACTATGACTTGAAAATTGATTTGATGGCATTTCAACAGCAAACATGGGCTAGAGTATGTTGGAGTAATAAATAGCTCCATTCTAAATTTCAGTGTCTTAATACATTAAAACTACATCCTTGCTCAGCTGAGACCAGGATGAGGCAAGCAGGCACCAAGGTCACAAAATCTAATAAGATATTCAATCTTCAGGGTCAAAAAGGTGCGGGTTTTTGCTTATTCTAGATGTTCATTGTAAGTCAATATAAGGCTTTATTCATGATTGCTACACAGGGATCCAGACTGATAGACACCTCATCTTAACAGACATTTCCATAATCACTTCCATGCTGGGACAGAAATGTGGCAAATTGCCAACTGACATTTAAAGCTTCGACTGGTAAGTGATACATGTCACTTCTACTCACATTTCAACGACCGAAGAATTTCACACGCTCTGACTTCAAAAAGGACAAGGAAATGCCACTGCACCATGTGCCTGGAAAGTGGAGAGCTGAAAGTATTTAGCAGCCACCCGAGAGCAGTGGTTCTCAACCTCCCTCATGCCATGACCCCTCCATACAGTTCCTCATGTGGTGGTGACCCCCAACCATAGCATTATTTTCATTGCTATTTCATCACTGTACTTTTACTACTATTATGAATCAGGTGACCCCTCTGCATGGACCCCCCCCAAAGGGGTCGCATTCCACAGTTTCAGAACTGCTGCCCTAAGTGATTGCTATAGTTATGGTTCCTAAATTCTCTAGCAAAGCAGTATCTGGAGCACAGTGGACCCTCTGAGTTTTGTGGTGGATGATTTGGAAGTAGATTGTCAAACCTTTCTTCTAAAGCACCTTGGGTGAACTTGGACCTCCCAATGTTTGGTAAGAACCAAGCACGTCACTCATTTGTACCATCCAGGGACTTACTTTTCAAAGTAAATCACATGCACACAAATAAAAATTGAATCACTTTAAGTATGATCAGAAGACAATCTTGTACAAGAAAACTCTCTTTAAAGGAAGTTTGGAATTGCTTTCACAGTTCATCAGTTTTCAACGAAAACCTCTGCCTTAGGGATTTGGCACACCTATTTTACAGATGAAGACTCATGAGCACTAACCAGTTGATGAACTTGCTTAAAGCCATGAGGTGGATGACTGGGCACTCGAGGATCAAATCCACTCCAGGCTTTTGGTGTCGCCATCTTGGTCTTGGACTTTTACTTGGTGATACACCCATCGGTTGCACTTCGACCATGACTTTGCATTTGTCGTTTGGAGCTATAGAGAGTACTCTGAAATTGAGATTTAAGTCAGGCTCTATCTGGATATCTATTACTTATTTGTTGTATTTGGTTGAATATTTGCACTGAGATTTGAGAGGTAAAAGGGTCAAAGATGTCAAGTGTTTCATGTCTACTGAATATGTTATGATACCATCTTGTCTTTCATAAAGGCCCTTATTTCTGGAATGTTGAGTCCATGCTGACCCAGAAGGACAGCAATTTCAGATATCTGCAGATCTGGATCCACTTTCAGGAGGTATGTAAGCTGACATTTTGTTTTACTTTTGTCTTTGCCTTGTGTGATAGTTAGGGTTTTTGTGCTGAAATGGCTCCCGTAGGAACATGTGAGCAGAGTTTAGCTTGTCAATTAGGATGTAACTCGATTGGAGGAATTCCAGACAAATGGCTCTCTGGAGGCCGGCCTCCCTTTCACTCCGCTTCACTTTCCTGCTGTTGAGACACTCAGAGAGTCAGAGGAGCTATGTGGAGACCTGTGCCAGGGCTGAGAGACTTGCATCGACATTAGATCCACCAGAGTATGCACCCACTGGCCTGTGATCTTCCTGCATTCTGTATCATTGCATATGACTGTGTGATTCTGAATGGGGACTGTGTAAGTCTAGTATTGGACTTGGGGACTTGATCTGGACTGGGCTGGGATGTTTGCTTTATGTATAATTACTTCTTGATATAAAGCTCTTTCCTATATATATATAGTGTCTCCAGATTTGTTTCTCGAGGCCACCAAGCCTAACACAACTGGATTTTCTAGAGAAGGGAAATCAGTAACGTGTGTAATTATATATTTATATCAAGAAAATGACTCACACAGTTGTCGAATCAGACAAGTTGAAGTCTAAGCAGGTTCCAAATCCATGGAACAAATGTGAAGCTGGAGATTTCTGGAGTCTTGCATAACTTTGGGGGCTGACGAACTCACGATAAGCAAGAAGACAGCAGAGGCAAATGAATCCAAGGTTGGCAGGTTAGGCTAGTGATTGGAGAGTTAGATGATTCCTAAGTCAGGTGGTCTGATAGCATGCCTTTGACAACTCCCAAGAGCAGCAGGCAGTATGGTAGACCATGGGCTCAAATGCAAAGAACCATATATCGATGAACCAGATGCAGGATCTAGACCCAGCAAAAAGGAAACAAGGATTTCTTCAGTGTCCTCTTACAGCAACTAACTTTATCAGGGATGTGACCTGACTAAAGATGTTGCCTTCTGCCCTAAACTTATCCCACTTGGTTAGGATAATGTTGTGTTGGGTCAAGTGATGGGAAGTACTAGGTTTTAGTTGCCAAAGCAAGGAGCTCCGGTGCCATAGTGGATTGCAAGTTTGGCTGCTAACCACAAGATCAGCAGTTGAAAAGCCCAGCTACTCTGTGGGGGAAAGATGAGCTTTTCTGCTCCCATAAAGATTTACAGCCTCAGAAACCCGCTGGGGTAGATCTAACTCTGTTTTATAGGTGCTTCATGAGTCAGAATTGGCAAGATGGCAGTGAGACAATGGCCAAACCACTGAAAATTCTGGCCCAGCCAATTTGACACAACCGATTGACTGTTATAACTTCCAACTTCTTTGATCTTTGGATTTTGGAGGTAAAGATTGACTGCCATGTTAGCTTTTGAAGGGCTAAAAGACAGTGCCAACTATTGGTGAGGAGGTGGTGTTCTTGGAACTCTCATGATGTGACATGCAAAACAACAGTATTGTCATTTTTATAAAGTTGAAAATGGGCCTATTTTATGATCCCCAAATTCCACTGGTAAGTAGAATGTATGTACGTAATAATAATTATATAAAAATATTCATGGCAGCTTCATTCATAATAGCCACAAGCTAGAAGGCATTCAAATGCATGTCAACAGATCAATAGATGAACAACTCATGATCTGGTCAATCAATTCAATGTTATTCAACATTAAAAATGAATGAGACACTGATTCATAAAACAACATGGAAAACTTTTATTGACATTGTATTGACCAAAAGATTTAAAACATAGAAAACACAAAGTGTCTGATTCTATTTCTAGGGAGTTGAAGAACAGACTAGCTTAGTTATACACGAAGCGAAACAAACTCAGTGTAAGAGTCACTTCTGACTCGTGGCAACCCAATAAGACAAGCCAGAACTGCCCTTGTGAGTTTCTGAGCCTGCAACTTTTCAGGGGAATAGAAAGCCTCCTTTTCCTCAGGGTAGCTGGTGGTTTTGAACTGCTGACCTCTCAGTTAGCACTTCTTGTAGACACCATATTACCAGAAGATAGTTGTTTCTGGTAAGGGGGTTAAGTACAGAGATGCAAAGGAAATTTGGGGGATCATGGAAATATAAGGGGTATCAAAGTGTTTATAGGAAAATGGAATCAAAACATCATGGAATTTTTCACACACTGTATAAAACTTCCTCATAGACTGTTTCTTGCTTAGGGTGATGATTGCAAGACTGCCAAAGTTCCTCAAACTTCAAAATTTTAAATCTGTTTAACAAGTATGGTCTGTAGATGAAACCTTAAAAATAAAAACAAATGAGACGCAAGGTTTCAGAGTTTTAGGACCTCTGATCTAACTCATCCTTTCCCCCACATACTCTTACTTAGCTTTGGGTGGCGCTGGGTTATTGGGTGCCATTGAGTTAAGCCTTCGACTTTAATTAAGGGACTCTTGAAAAAATGCCTTTTCTCCATTGGTGGGTGAGTTCAAAGGAATTTTGTGCTAACTAGCCGAACGTTATCCTCTTTAAGGAAGATTCTGAGGGCTGCACAGGGATATGATTCTCCACATGGCATTGGTCACCTTTACCTTACACAGTGGTTCTCAACCTTCCTAATGCTGCGACCTGTTAGTACAGGTCCTCGTGTTACAGTGACCACCTTCCCCCCAATCATAAAATTATTTTCGTTGCTATCTCATAACAACTATTTCATAGTGATTCTGCTACTGTGATGAATCAGATGACCTATGTGAAAGGGTCATTCAGCCCCCAAAGAGGTGGCGACCCACAGGTAGAGAACCGCTGCCTTAGCTTATCTTCTGCTAACAGTGTATAGCTACAATAGTGGCTGGGCACAGGTACAGAAAACCTCCTTCTTTGTCTACTTAAAATCAATAGAAATACATGATGCTCTGAGAGATTAAAGCCACATCTCTGGTCAGACGGGTGCTGAAAATGGAATATACTATCTGCTATTCATCTTCAATGTCTCACCATGCTCCTGACAGGTAAGGAGGGTGCATCAGATATGGACAAAGCCGAGGTGACTGCAGAGGATAGATGTGCAGAAAGAGGACAGAGGGGAAAGGAGGCTGACAAGTAAATGTGCTCTCTTTTTATATTGTGAAAGGTCATATTACAACCTTGAAGTGGCCCGTGAAACTCACATGACAAAGAAGAGGGGAAACCCCACTTTTGTGTTCTAACCTGCCTTGGAATGCTATTCAGGATTATGTCTTTTTAACTTCTCCTTTTCCTTCTTGCTTTTTTTTTTCATCTCTTGTACTTTCTAATGTATTCAGATGACTGGCTCTTGTTAGGACATGTTCTCCATTCCATTATATTATGCTAAGTATTTATATTTTTATACTTATGCATGGAATACATTTTAAAAAGGCAGATATTATCACTGCTAAAAAGCAGTCTATGTCATCATAGAAAACTAAGTGATTTTAAGAATTAAACTTGGTATGTGGCCAAAGACATTCTTCCTTTGACTATTGGAACAAGCCTTTTCTTAAAATCATGTTATCTTTAAAAAGAAATCACTTAACTTGCAGACTGCTTTTTGTTTTGTTATGTTCTTGAGTTCTCCCTCCTCTAATGGACTGTGATTCCCAGTATTCATGTCCTTTTAAGCAGCCATTGAGAAATTAGCAAACGTTCTGCGAGCAGAATTTGATAAACATTTTACACTGAGACTTGTCTTCTTGGAATGTTCCCTCTCAGCACCTAACCACCTAACTTGCAATGCAGCCCCAGCAGCCATGAAGTGCATCCTATGTGGAGGACAGTAGAGTCCCTTGACTCACAGTCAGTCACACATGAGCTCCCAACTCCCAGCCGGCCCCAGTTGTCAGTCTTATGAATGAGACATCTTAGAAGAAGACCTTCTAATCCCAGTTTAGCCTCCCTGGCTGATACTACATGGAGCAGAGATGACCTGGCCTTGCCAAGGCTTCCCAAACTTCAGATTTGCGAATAAGCAAATGACCATTATTTAAAATCATTAATTTAGGGAGTATTTGTTACCTAGCAATATATGAGTAAAGTATTGTTCATGATACTTTTTTTCTTGGTGTATTTTATCTAAATGGCTGTCACCACCTAGATTTCAGGCGGCACAGAAATTTTAACTCAGGTTGTTAGTTCAGGAATTCAGTATTGATGCAGCTTTTGAGACCTGTATCTGATTTAGCAGGAAAGTATTCAGGACCTTCATATAATCTATTTACCCAGCAGCCAGAGTGATCTTTTAAAACATTAGTCTAATCGTGCTTAAATTATCCAGGGACTTCCCATTTCACTCAGAATATAAACCACTCTTTCCCCTAGTGTGCAAAGTCCTCTATGAGCTGGCCTTGCCTGACTACTGTTCAGACTCGTCTCATGCTACTCTTTTGTTCATGTAGTCCATGTTCACAGGTTGACTTTCTGGCCCCTGAACACATGAAGCCAATCCCCACCTTGGTGTCTCTGTCAGATACTCTCTGTGTTAGTCTGGTTTGACTAGAGAAACAAATTCACAGACACTTATATGTGTATAAGAAAGAACTTTAATATAAAGAGTAATTGCATATTAAGAAAGCACCCCATCTCAGTCCAGATCAAGTCAATAGTTTGATATTAGCCTATATGTCTGACACCAATCTACAAAGTTCTCTTCAGGCTCAGGAAACCCATGCAGTGACACCAAATGCAGGAAGATCACAGTAAGCATCTCAATACTGGCAGAGGTGTCCATGTGGCTTCTCCAGCTCAAGGCACTAGTGAAGCTCCATGTGTCTCCTCAGCTGCAATGTCTCCCAGGGAGTGAGCCTGTATCCCTCCTCCAGTGAGCTATTTATCTCCTTAGTGCCTCCAAATGAGGTCATCAAGCTGTGACCTTATTGAAAGGCAAAACTCCACCCCTTCGCTCTGAAGACTCTCAAATTGACAGCAGATTATAAAACTATCACACTCTCGTTACCTGAAGTGATTATCACAGGACAGACTTCTTATCATTCGTATCTCAGCTAGTATCACCTCCACCTACAGATTTCCTTGACCATCTGTATCAGTCAGCTATTGTTCTAATAATGTTTTAATTGTGAGGATGGCGCAGGATTGAGCAGTGTTCTGTTCTGTGGTGCATAGGGTCACGATGATTCAAAGCCCCCTTGATGGCAGCCAAAAACAGCAACAATATCATAATGCTTTATAACCAACTGCCTCCAAATCCAGTGGCTTACATCAGCAAGCATTTATGCCCTGTGGGATGATTGAGGCTGCCCTTTTATATCTCCTAGGGCTCAAATTCCCTCCTAGATAAGTTAATCAAAGTGCTCAAGGCCTTTAACGTTTGAACTCGCTCACTCATCACTCTTCCCCACTTCCCACCGTTCAAAGCAAGTAGCATGGCCAAAACCTTTATCAATGGTGAAGGAAAGTACTCATGCTTAAAGATAATAAAATCTATCATGCCACTCAATCTAAAGCTACCACATCATTGGTTCTTACCTTCACATCCAACTTTAATCCTCTATTGATAATTTTTCACTCTCTGATATTTTGGCGTGTATTTATTGCGCTTGTTGTCTGTCTTCCCTTGGTAGGGTATGTGTTTTATGAAGGTGAAGACCTTGTGTTTTTTTCCTGTGTTATGTTCACAGCAAATGGAAATTTTTCTGATGAAGTGTAAATGCCCAATAAGGACAGAAAATTGCTATCAATTTATTGCATGGAGGAGTAACAAGAAAGCCAGTTATTTTCCCTCGAGCCCTCACTGCACAAATATCTCAATCTTTTCATCCAGTGGTTTATCTTCTTGCAACTTGTGCAATTTTCCTAATAAAGTAGAGATATCTCAAAAACCTGCCTTTAATGCTTTTGCTTTTTATCATTCATCGATCATCGTGAAGAAAACTTTAGGATTGGATGTAAGTTTTAGAGAACTGTACTTGAAATAGAAGGCTCTCGAAGGGCAGCGTGGTTATTTCAAATCAGTCTCTGCCTTTCTGTTTCTAGGGAAAGCCCTCTCTTGTTTGAATTTGGAACCCCCAGTAGCATACCTGACTCAAGAATTGGAGCGCCTGTAGTCTATTTGGGAAGTGTATGGACAGGAGCAGGATAGTGAAGAAGAAACATGGAGGAAAAAGATAGTCTATTAAAGAGTCAAATTTTAAGTCATATAACACCATGAGCAATTAGGACTTAATCCCCTATTATTAATATTTCACCTCTGAATTTTTCTGCCCAGGCATAAGATAGCTGGACTTCTATGCCCTCACAATTGTTCATCATTAAATACTTTCCAGGCATATGAAGGTGGAAGAATTGAAGAGAGGAAAGGGGAAGAAGTTAACTTCTAGGTACATCTATCCTGCGAAAAGTGGTGTGGGTAGCCCAAGAGCAGAATTCTGACAAAGATGGGGATGTTAGCCATTGGAAGTCAAGCTGTGTGCAGGAAACCTTTGAGGACATCAGAGAACAGTGGAGCACAGCAGTCTTTTTTGAGACCATCACTTAGTTTTTCACCAATTTTATTAGAATATAATTGACACAGTTTAATAAAATGGATCTCCTTCACATATTTTAAGTGTACAATTTGATAAATTTTATAACTTTTGACATAGCTACAAGTATGTACCTATGAAACCATCTCCACAATCAACATAATGAACATTGTTATCATCTCCCCCAATTCCTCAGATCGCCTTTGAATTGCATCCTCTGCCCCCTCTCCATCTCCACGAGGTTCTTAAACAACTTTCTGTCAATACAATTTGCGTTTTCTGGAATTGGATATAGAATCGTTATTTTGAGATTCATTCTAGGTGACATTACAATTTTCTATCATAGCAATAAAGAGCAAGTTTCTGTATATATATATATATATATATATATATATATATATATGACTCAAAGCACAATTTTAGCTCAGTGTTATGCGTATGTCGATACTATGATGCATAGGGAAGGTACCACGGACTCCAGAAGAGTAAGCAAATCTGTCTAGGAGCAAGTACAACCAGAGTGCTCTACTTCAGACATGTTATTCAAAGGAACCAGTCTTGGAGAAAGGGACTCATGGTTGGTAGAGAGAGAGAGAGAATCAAAAATGAGCTCAAAGATAGCAGTTATGAGGACGGCACAAGAGCAGGCCGCTACATAGGCTTACTGTGGATCAGCAGGAACCCAACGGCACCAAACCACCGCCCCATCTGTGGGACTGCTGGAGCAGGGCAAGGAAGAAAGTGGCTTTTTGTTTTGTTTAAGTCAGACACGGAATTCTGGCTCCTTTGGTGAGTAGTTTGCGAAGTCATTCTTTATGGAGGCTATAAACTATTTTCATAGAGTGAACATGTATCATTTCTGCTTCTCTCATTTAATATTACTTCACACCCCATTTCCACAAATGGATGTAATTTTCATTTTAACTACTTCATAATATTCTATTATTATCATTGCACTATTGTTAACATTTGGGTTGACTCCAATTTTTCAGCATTAGAAATAGCACTGCTAAGACTGTCTTTCTGAAAATTCCTCCTTGGGCCTCAGAGATTATGACTTTCTTGGGTTAAACTTTTTTTTTTCAGAACTCGTTTCTTTGGTTCCATATACTCATTTCTTTTCTTCTGTCTCCTGCCAACCTTCTGCTTAACAGAGGTAGGTATTCATGCTCCAAGTTGTCAGGGTGCACTCTGTTTTCCCCATTCTCACGTAGCAAGTTTTAATTAATAGCTGATTGGTTTATTTTCCAATCTAGACTATGGACTACATGAAGGGGAATCCATGCTGTTCTTCTATGTTGTTGGTTTCTTATGGTTTATATTGTGTGTAGCAAATAATAAGTACAGATATATGCATATGTGCAACACGTGAGTGGGGAGTACTTGGGCGTGGCATGCAGTGGATTCTACGTCAATAAGGAGGCTGCCTGGGAGAAGAGAACTGCTCCAAATGGTGCTCTGGGCTGTAATCATCACAGGAGCAGACAGCCAGGGTTTTTCTCTCCGTGATCCACTGGAAGATTCAAACCACTGACCTTAGCCACTGAGCACTCCACCATTGCACCAAGTGGTGATAGATATGACTTTCCTTCCTCCTCCTTTAAGTTTCGCCTAACATTAATTCCCCACAAGAATCAATTCATGCACAACACTTTGCAGCTTGTAAAACTGCTGGTCTTACTATGGTTCAGAAAATTGTTATCTCTGAACTGAATCTCTTGTTGGACATCAGGCCCTGTCTGTTAGCATCTTGAGTCAAAGGGCAAGGGTAATCACTATTTCCCTTAAAGGTGGCATATATATGTGTATATATATATCACAGCAATTATATATATCCATGTATATAAAATTACTGTGAGTTAACACAAACCAAACAGCATTAAATTAAAATCACTTCTATTGAGTCAATGCTGGCTCATTGCGGCCCTGTAAGAGGGGTAAAACTAGAGAACTGCCCATTTGAATTTCTCACAATGTAAATATTTACAAGAGTAGAAAGCCTTATCTTTCTCCCACTGAGCTGATGGTGGTTTCTCACTGCTGACCTTATGGTTAGCATCCCAGTGCATAACCCACTGTGTCACCAGATCTCCCGGACTTAACGATAATAAATGTTTCAGTGAATCAAATCAGGTAGCATAGTGTCAGTAGTTCAAACCCACTAGCTGCTCCTTGAGAGGAAGATGAGGCTTTCTCCTTTGAAAAAGAGTGACACTCTCAGAAGGGATGGGTCTACTCATCCTGCAGGATCACTATGCACCAGTCTCATCTCTATAGAGAGTTTGAGTTTCTTTTCTTTTTTAGGATAGGGTAATTATTCTAACTCCTACTTTAAAAGCATTCATGCACTTACAATGGATGTGTCTTAGGTCAATGCCCAGAAACAGACTGAACAATGGAGATCTGGGTACCTGGAGTTTATCCTGGCATATGCTTCTGCTGGGGACTGGACGATGGAGGGGACATGGAGAGGTGGAACTGTGGTGCATCTCAGGGCGAGTTCTAACCATGGGGAGGCCTTTAGAGTTGTCTTGAGCTGGGATGAGGGATGTGGATTTAGTGTCTCTCTCCATTGGCCAATCAGTGCAAGTCCGTATAGCTTTGGAAGAGAAAGTTATCCACAGAGTATTTACCCAAAAAGGGCTTGAACCGTGAGATGGCACCAGCCAATAATGGAGAGAGGGAGAATGAGGGCCACGCACCTGAGAGGGCATCTGGACAGGCACCACAGTGGCCACAACAGGGGCCCTGAAATACCTCAACTTGGGGCGGGTATGGGGTGGAGCTTATGAGAAGGTTAGAAGAAGATGGAGCAGAAATGACCATTTCTTTTCCATTGAATTCTTGGGGGTCTGCAGAACGTTGACATTCACAGGAGGTAAAAGCTAAAAGAGGCAAAGTTGCTGTGGTCTCCGGCTGTTTTGAAAAGAAGCACAATAACCTCCCCCTCCCCCTTCTCTTTATCCTCAGGATGTTTCCCCTCTGACACCCGGTGCCAGCTGTTTCTTCCTGCTGGAGTCTCAGGAGAGGCAGACAGGCAGGTGTTGGGATAAAAGCCTCCGATGGTTTCCGGGACCTTGAAAGATGCCCTGAGGTTGGGGCTGGGCCTGTGTTACTAGCAGGCGTCTTTCCCTCAACACACTGACACCCACAAAGCACTTTTAAAGGGAACAGCGGACATGAATCCAATTATACAAACTTATATAGCTGAATTAGCTCCTATCTTGCAAAGCACTTTGAGGAATTTGAATAGACTTCCTAAATTGTTTACCCGAATTATTACCTCACCGTTAATTTCCTAGAGGTTCCGAAACATGAAAACAAAAGCTGAAACTCACTGCCATTGGTCAACTCCACTTCATAAACAGAGTGGAAGTGCTCCCTCGGGTTTTCCTCCTGGTGAGCATTGGCAACCTTTAATAAGAACTATCGTTAGCAACTAGATGTCACTGGAGGCTGACTTGTGGAGAGAAGAAACTTATTTTAAAATAAATTTTCATCTACACTCTGGTGAAAAATCCTTATGCTATTTGTGCTGAAACATATTTGCACACCTGTTTACAGATACACGGTGGTACAATTCATATCAAAATGAATACTCTGAGGCTGAAAGGATCATTATGTTTTCAACATAAGGTCGGCAGATATTCTAATCATGTGTGTGCATGTGTTTTAGCAGGATTTTAAAAAATCATTTGATTGGGGTCTCATACAATTCTTATCACAATTCATCCATCCATCCATTATGTCAAGCAAGCACTTTTGTACATGTGTTGCCCTCATCATTCTGAACACATTTGCTTTCTCCTTGAACTCTGGGTGTCAGCTTTTCGTTTTCTCCTCCCTTGCTGCCCCTCCTTCATGAACCCTTGATAATTTATAAATTATTATTATTTTTTCACGTCTTACACTGTCTGATTTCTCCCTTCACCCACTTTTCTGTTGTCTGTCCCCCAGGGAGGAGGTTATATGCAGATCCTTGTGATAGGTTCCCCCTTTCTTCCCCACCTTTCTTCTATCCTCCCAGTATCACCACTCTCACCACTGGTCCTGAAGGGATCATCTGTCCTGGGTTCCCTCTGTTTTCAATTCCTATCTGTACGAGTACACATCCTCTGGTCTAGCTGGGTTTTTAAGGTAGAATTGGGATCATGATAGTGGGGGCATGAGGCATTAAAGAACTAGAGGAAAGTTGTATGTTTCATCATTGCTACCCTGCACCCTGGGCTCCTCCCTGCGACCCTTCTGTAAGGGGTTGTCCAGTTATCTACAGATGGGTTTTGGGTCTCCACTCTGCACTCCTCCACATTCACAATGATATGATTTTTTTTTTGTTATTTGATGCCTGATACTCTAGCAGGTTTTACGTGAGAAGCCCAACTCCCTGGAAACAGATGGTCTGATATTCCAGGATCAGGAGCAAAAGACTTGAGGCAAGTAGGTTCATTTCTGCTCTGTATTTGTTGTTGCAGTTGAGTGATGGATTCCCACCTCATGGGACCCATGGGCAACAGAACACTGTCCCCGCTCAGTAGTGTCACCATAGATAAGACTCCACTAACAGATGGTGGCTACATATGAAGTACTTTCACTAAGAATCTAATTGGTCTCTCATGAGGAAAAAGAGAATCCTATCACTGATCTTCCTCATCAGATTATATATATTATAAACACAAACACATATTCATTGTCTTTGTGTCTGTGGTGACTCCCAGCACCCTGTAGGAGAGAGAACTGCACCACACAGTTTCCAAAGCTGCAAATTTTGGTGCAACCAGACAACCATGCTTTTCTCCTGCAGGCCAGCTGGGGTTCACATCTGCGGAATACTTGACCACTGTGCCGTGAGGGTTCTCCCAAGTAAATAGAGAATTTCTCATCAGGAATTCCCGAGAGTTGCAAAAGGTTAACAGGGCCGGCTGCTATCCCAAAGGTTAGCAGGATCCAGCTCACCCAGAATCCAGTCCCCCCAGAGGTATTGCAGAAGAAAAGCCTGACAATTGTAGTTGCCCCTGTGCGAGCTCAGGAAAACACTGGGGAGCACAGTTCCACTCTGGCCCACGTGGGGTCGCTGTGCTGTGAGTTGGCATGGACTCGGCAGCAAGGGAAAACTCTGAGGACAAGGACATCTCATTGCTGCTCCTTCTGACTGCTTCCCCACCAGCAGCAAATACTGAGTATGGTCCTTTTTCTTTCCTACTAAGCTGCAACTGATAAGCATTTTGTAATATCTAACCACTCATGAGTAGGTTGATTTGGGGGATTGGACGGTATGGCTTAGTCGACGCAATCTAGCTCTTTTTGCTTTTAATGGACAATAAGAAGTCCTATGTAAGAGTCCCTAACAGGGACCAATGCTGAGATCAGATGACAATGCAATCATTGTGTTCCACTGGCTGCCAGAATCTTAGCTTTTCTTTCTAGCTGGATATTCAGTGCCTTCAGCCCTAACCAGGCCAGCAAACTAACCCAGACACCCAGTACCTTGTTTAAGCTGGAAAGGGCATTTATCGAAGGCTATTAAGATGTTCATTTGATCCCCAGTGGGGCTGCAATCACCCAGCAGAACTGCTCCAAAGGATATAATGTTGCCACCTTTCCTTGGGACACCATTAACGCTAGGCATGGGCCATGAAAACTAGGAACCCTGCCTCTAGTGCTTCTGGAAATTGCATCACAGGGGATTATGGGCAGGGCCTGCCTCTTTGGGTCGCCACCTTCGGGTGCAAAACTGGCCTGGGTGTGTCTCCTCCCGGAAGATGAGCGTTCTCTGTATCCTGGGCTACAGCGCTCACTCCGTCTGCCCTCTCATCCCAGTTTGAATTGGTGTTTCAGAAGGATGACGGGGTGGAGGAGAGTTGGCAGTTAGAGTTTATGTCAACATGTTAGGTTTCTGAAATGGTTTTCCCAGTTTCTTGCTTCTCAATGGTGAAAGTGTTCAAGTAATTTTTATGAGGGAAATGAGAGTTTGGGGTAGTTCAGTCTCAGCCCTGTACATTAGCCCTGTAAAGCTTACCAGGTGAAAAGGTGGAGGGTTCTGGGAAAGTTCGTGACCAAAGATGACCGATTCAAGGAAGAGAGAAAAATAGAAAAATGATTGGAAAGTGGGCTCCGTCAGACCAAAAGCAGAGTCCTGGAAGCAAAAAAAAGAGAAGCGTCTGTAAGCCTTGAGGGGGCGCGCCCACCCACACGTGCACTCGCACATACGATTGCTTGCGACATGTCTCACACACGTGCGCCCCCGCCAGCATATGCACCACACATGTGACAGATTGTGGCACATGTCACACACGTGCACTGCACGTGTACCGCACACGTGACAGGTTGTGACACATGTCTTGCCCACGTGCACCTCACGTGCACTGCACACGTGATAGAGTGTGGCACGTGTCTCGCGCACGTGCGTCCCGCCAGCACAGGTCTCGCACACGTGATAGATTGCGGCATGTGTTTTGCTCATGTGAGCGATTGCGTTAGCTTCACACACACGTGTACCCACGCCTTTCACGTGAGATATTGGGGTTGTGCTCTGATCTAAAAAAAGAGTACCTGAGAGGGGTCTGTCCTCAGTCTACTATTTAACCATTTATCCCCTCCAATACCCCACGGGCTTATGTCTGTGTGGGGCGGGGGGCGAGGGGAATTTGGCTGATCTTTAGGACTGAGGTCTGCCACATGTCTGATGTAACGTTGCTGGTGCCTAGTGGGCATTCCCAGGTTGACCTTCATCTGTGCCTAGATGGCTTTGGTCTGCGAATGCCCAGCTTTGGCTTGTGCCCGTAGGTTAAAGTGACCAGATTTTAAGCGGGACACCATTGACCCGGGGTGGAGGGGAGGATGTTCTTGATTAAACATTTGGTCTATATGGAGGAACAAAAAATGTCATAGAACGCAAAAAAAATGTAATATATTTATTTCAATTTAAAAATGCCATGAGACACTGTTAAACTGTTAAAAAGCAGGATGTCTGGTCACTTTACCATAGGTGTCTCAGTGTGTGCCTCATTGCTTTCCAACCCCTTTCTTTGTGTCTTTGCCAACTAACTTTCTTTTAGTTTGGGCATTCATTGGGGACATCCCCCCTATCCCTAATCTTCCTACTTTTCAAAGACACCTGTGTGGAAGTGCAGGGCTAGACTCTGACCTCTCTATCAGGTCAGAGCCTGGTGATGCCTCATCGGGAGAGTGGCCCTTTGTTAAGAGAGACATGAGGAAATTCTCTCTCTCGGACCCTTCCCATCCTCCTCATGGGGACTCTGTGTTCACCTCTGGTTGTGGCCCCATGTGGAGAGTTATAGGCACCTTGCCATGTTTTCACGGACTTTGGATGCACAATACTCTATCCACTGACCTGTGACCTCCTTTGATCGCCATTTCACCTTTCTGTGTCATCTACCTGCAGCGACTTGATTCTGAAAGAGGACTCTAGCTAGCATCAGACTCATGGACTTCTGTTAGGCTGGGCTGCGCTGCCTTCTGGATAGAAAATCATTTCTTCTCCCCCGACTCCTGCGGTTGCTTTCTATATTATTTATTTATTAATATTTCAATCCACTTTATTGAAACCGAATCCAGACATCATATCATTTCACAGTTCAATCATATCAAGCTTGTGCTGTATAATTGCTCTCAATCAGTTTCAAAACATTTTCTTCCTTCTTGTACTGCTTGATATCAGCTCCCTGTTTCTCCCCACCACCCCTGCCCTACCCCTCAGGACCCCTTATGCTAGCTATTATCTCTATAGATGCATCCATCCTGGGGTTCATCTACTAAAAGAAAAATGCATAATAAAGAGTCAGGAGAGTTATCAAAAGTGGCAAAATGCTACAGAGATAAACAGCTATATGGAAAACAAAGAGAAAATATTAAAAACCAGAGCAGACACAAACTGTATCAGATGGGAGATCAGATGCCAAAGTATGAACCAGTCAAGTCAGGTTTCTCATTTTAATCTATTCCAGTCGTCTCTTCAACCCTCTCTACTTGATGACCAGGTTATTCCCATCCCTCAACTCTGTTAAAAGGAAATCACTGGCGGCTTACCCTCTGTATAGAACATGTAAATGTATTTTGGGCTTGCACTGTCATCCGTACCAGAAACTCACATAAAATTACGTCTTGGCATAAAGTTCTTTGCTGCACATATAGAGGGTAACGGCTTTTGTTTCTCTCGACAACCTGGGCTAACACGGGGTTACAGGAGAAAGTAACAGATCATAAAGCAATTGTGACACAATATCAGAAAGGACACAGATATTTTTTGTTGTTGTTATTGCTACTTTAACATCCTATCAGAAAGCAATTTCAAACCTTTGCGTTCTTTTTGCAAACCATTGCATTCTCAACTATTTCTATTTTTTTCATTTCAATATTTCTTGCAAGAAATGTGTAAAACAGGCATTCTTACACTTAGAAGAAAATTAATTGATTATTCATATCGCCTTGTGTTTTCTAAGAACTACACCAAAGCCAGAACACATAAAGGAAAATATTGAAAACTTTAGTATTTTTTTAAAAAACCATAAACAATGTTAAAACCTCTGACATGACAAATGAGAAAAATGTTTTTTGCAACTTATCTAGCAAAAGACTAATGTCTTTCATATAACAAGATTCCTCACAGACCAATGAGAAGATTAATATCACAGTAGAAAACTGATCAAATAAGCTAATATGTCCAAATAATTCCTAAAGGAATAAAAGCAAACGGCAGCCATATGAAAAGATTGTCAACCTAACTAGTAATGGAAGTATCAAAGGAAAACATGTGGCCTGTAGTGTAAAAGAACTTCACTCCACCTTAAAAAGAAATCACATTCTGATACATTCTTCAACATGGATGGCCTTGAAAATACTACTGTGATTAATAAGCCAGTTACAAATGAACAATAATCAAAGATGGTGAATCCTTGGTCTGCTTATGTCACGAAAGAGCAATTGCGAGGAATGGACAAGGTAGAGTCTGCAATGCTGATAGAAGCCTCCATCAAGCCATCAGGGCTGTGTCTCAGACCGACCAATGATCCTGAGGCCAGAGTAGCATCGGGCTGTGCTCGTCCTCTGTTACATACGGGCCTCAGAATTGGAACCATTCCCATGGCCCATGAAACACTAGCAACTGAATCCCAAGCCTCTTACTTATGCGCAGGGTGAAAAGGAGAGGGGAAGGCATCCTTGCTGGGGGCAGTAACTTTCTGTGGCACGACTTGAACACCGTCATCCATGTCCCCGAATTATAGCTGTAGAAATTGTTCAAATAGCAAGTGTGCTATTGTATATAAACATGTTTTATCAGCATAATAAAAAAAATCAAGGCACGATTTACTTTCTTTCTGATTGGCAGGAAGAAGAAAGACCTTGCAAACAGACCTAAGCCAAGGTGGCAGTTGAGCAAATGTCACGGGGCTTTGGGAAACATATTAAGGTTGGGTGATGGCTGTACATACCTGCCCCTCACAACCTTGCCAGTGAAATGGCTTATTATGATTAAATAAAATGTGAGCTCAAATTCACCGATCTTTCAAGCATACGAACGTTTATTAGCAAGCACAAAGGCACGTCCCCTCTCACTCCTCACCCCCCACCCCCATCTATCAGTTTCGCATACTGTGGTGACTTGTATGCTGCTGTGAAGCTAGAATTAGTGCTACTGGTATTTCACGTACCAGCAGGGTCACTCATGGGAGACACATTTTAGTGGAACTTCCACACTGAGAAAGGCCTGGAGTTCCATTTTGGAAACGGCCTGGCACTTCCTTATGTAAGTGATGGGAGAGGACACCCCCAGGTTAGAACGTACTCACCATGCACAGTGGCCGAGGCAGGAGACCTGACCACCTCAATGACCGTGCAGATGGTGCAGGACCAGATGATAGCCCTTAGAATAGGCCCGAGGCTGCTATGAAATAGAATTGACAGCAGCAACACAAAAGAGCAGGAAAGACTTATCCAGAAGGCAGGGCTTTCAAGCTGGAACCATACATTCATCCTTGGAATTTGACTTCTGTCCTTGACTCTTACACTTTGTTCATACAAAGACATTAGAGTATGGACAACATTCCTAGCTCATAATCTCCTTGGGACACCACCCATCTCACCATTTTTTCTGTAATTATTAAATGTACTAGAGCATTACCTCTTGAATCTGTTGATTCCTGATTAGCATCCATTCAATGCTATTTAATTATCTCTAGGTACTTTAAGTGAGAACTCCCACTCCTAAGTTGCACACCGAATAACCTTGGGCACACCAACACATGCATCTGTCAATGATGGCTTGCATGTTGCGAGGAGGCTAAACAGTTTTTTAGCAGAACTTCCAGACTACGCTGGACCAGGAAGAATAACCTAATGCTCTACTTTCAAAAATCAGGCAATGAAAATCCTACTAATTGCACTGGTCTAGTCTCAACTGATCACGGAGCTGGCACAGGAATGGGCAACATCTCACCTAGTACCCTGAGCTGGAGTCGACTCAATGACAATGAAAAACACAGGGACACACCATCAATACCACAACTATATGTAGTGAGAAATAGTTATTGCCTGTAGCCACCTGGCTCAATGGTGATTTGTGGTGAAAGTGGTTACATGCCAGGCTGCTGGCCACAAGGGCAGTAGGGGAAATATGGGGTTTTTTATTCTACAAATAGGTATAGTCTATAAAGCTCACAGGGACAGTTCTACTCTGTCCTAAATGTTGCTATGAGTCAGAATCAACTGGAAGACAAGGAGCTTTTTGGTTTTTTTAATAACAATAACAAAAAAGCACACTCTACAAATTATCGGCATTCTGACAACATATTATCCGGAAGAAAAAACTCAGCCTTGTATATGAAAAGATATGTCTATAAATATGTATAGTCATGACTTATATACATATATGCATATATGTATACACACACATATATTGAATAGTTGCAAACCATCAAAATCTATTAGTAGGATAATGACAGAAAATAGATCAACAGTTACTTGGGAATGAAGCAAGCAGGATTGAAACTTCTAGGGATGTCTTTAGGATGATGGATATGGTCACTCTTTCGGTGTGATGATTTCATGGAAATTTTCCAAATGGTACACTTCTATTATATTATATAGTAATTTATTGTATGTGCAGCTTATCGTATGTCAATTATACCTTAGCAAAATAATTTTTAAAATTCTGCCAGTAGATAGTGATGAAGCAATAATAATGATGAGAAGTTTTATTGGACACGCAACATGTACCTTATGTTATAGTCATTGCACCACACATATTGTTTCCTTTTAAAAATTATTCTGTTGTTGTTGAGAATATTTCCACTCCATTAAGCTCCCTCCTTTTTTGTACATGCCTAATTGTGTTCATTTAACCAGCAGAAGCTTTAAATTTTTATATATTCATATTGTCATCAATCAGAGGCAGGCTAAATATTTGCTTAAAGTTCTCCCAGTTTGGGGAACTTTTCAATAAAAGGGTTTTCTTCTTTCATTGTTCTGTGATCCTGGGTTTCAGATGACTGTTTATTTTATTTTATTAGCAAATCACTTTATTGGGGGCTCTTACAATAATCCATGCATCAATTGTATCAAACACATCTGTACATACATTACCGTCAACATTTTCCAGATATTCTTTTACAAACCCTTTAATTAGTTGCTAATCCAGACATCATACCATGCCACAGTTCAGTAATATGAAGCAGTGTTGCACAATTGCTACCAATCAGTTTCAAAATATTTTCTTCGTTCTTAAACTCCTTGATATCTGCTTCCCCTCACCCGGCTCCTATATTCCATGCAATAAAGAAACATAGAAAAACACATAACAGGGAGTAAAGAAGGCTACTAAAATGATAAAACACAACAAAGCAAACCCCAATCTGAAAAAAAAAAACAGAACCAAACCAAACCAGATAGCACTGAAAAACGAGATCAAGCACAAAGCATATCAAAACGGAGATCAAGTGACAAGGTTTTCAACACCCCAGCCTGATTGATCTTTTCATCTACTCTAGTCATCTCTGATCACCATGCCAATTCCATCCCTCAATTATGATCATAGGAAAAGCACCAGTAGTTTATTCCCTGTGTAGATTCTGTCAATGTAGTATTTTTGGCTTCCACTGCAATCCATAGCCTTCTGCACAAGAGAATCTCACCATTCAAGATCTGATACTATTCCTTCCATTGGACTTTGAGTATATAATTCACAATGCTTGGATGTTGGTGTGCTTCTTTCATGTGGGTTTAAAGTTCCTAAAATGACAGCTTGTTTGAATAAAAGCCTTAAAAACTCCATTAACTACCCTTTTATCCCTCCTTAATGTCCCTTTGTTAAATGTGATCTTTGGTGAAATATCTAGTCAAGTAATTTGCCTATTTTATGTTGGACTTATTTGTCACATTGTTGTAAAATTGTCCAAGTCTTCTGCATATTTTGGCTATGATATTTGTGTTGCATATATGATTTCTGAAGATATTCTTTAATTGTGTAGCTTTTCCTTTTTGCAAAGGTTTTGATTAACAAACATTTAAAATTTTTATGACGTCCTATTTATTTATTTTATCTTTTGTCATTTGTTCACTTAATATGTTAGACACCTGATTGTTAAAAGCTAGGCCTAACAGAAATACCCTTGAGCTTTCTTTGAAGAATTGTATGCTTTGAGTTTGCACAGTTCGGTCCTTAATTCATTTGTTATTGAGTTTTATGTATGGTGGAGACAGAAATTGATCTTGTTGCAATTTCTTTCATGTAGAAATTTTGCCACATCATTTAGTTTGTATATTGTTAATGGTTTTAAAAATTGTGACTTAGGTAAGGATGTACATTTCAGACTATCAACTCTACATTCAACAGCTTAAACCATTCATAAATCCCTCTCCTCCATATCCTCCTCCCCTCCTCCCCTGATTTCTCTTCTCCCTCTTCTGGACCTTCCTCTTCTCTTTCAGCCAAGTCAATTCTCCGTTGTAGAAGGTAGCACCATGTTGCTTTCTACAATGTCCAACACCAGCTATTGAAGACATTCTTCTGCTCCAATATTATTTCTTTTTGTTCTCACCCTATTTAATTCTATTTGAAGCTATTTGTTGTAGATATATAATCTCATGTCAACTTGACAGTATCATGAGTGAGGGGGTTGGAGTCTAGTCTGTCAATCAGGTTGTAGCCAATGATGCCTCTGTGTAGGCATGGTCTTCAGGAATTCTGGAAACTCTATCTTTGGATTCTGCTGTACTCTCTCTTTTTATGCTTCACTTTCCTGCTGTCCAGCCACACTGATGATAGTCAAAGCTCCAGAGAGGCTTCCACTTCATTTGGCTCTATAAGACTTTTCACCCTCTGGCCTGTGATCTTCCTACATTCATTGCAAGTGGCGACATGAGTCTGAAGAAGGAATTTATGGACTAACATTGGACTTATGGGCTAATATCGGACCTGTGGACTTGAACTGGGCTGGGATGTTTTCTCAGTATGCAATTGCTCTTTGATATAAAATTTTCTGTTTCACACACAGAGTGCCTCTGGATTGGTTTCTCTAGTCAACGTGGTCTAACACACTATTATTATTCTGGTTTCTCACAGATGAGAAAAGTGAAGCTTTTTGAACTTAAAGAACCTGTGCAGAGTGGCCAAAACAGGGGTCAGCAACTATAGCTCCAGCGGCAAATTTGTTTTGGTAAATGAACATTTATTGGAACACAGCTAGGCCCATCCATTTATGTATTTTCTGTGACTGCTTTCACACTATAACAGCGGACTTAAGTAGTTTGTGACAAGAGATTGCTATGCCCCCTAAAGCTTAATATAGTTATTTTCTATCCCTTTATAGACAGAAGAAAAATAAAAATATCTGAATGCAGGTAACCTGAGATTAGAACTTTCACTATACTGCCTCCTGGATTATCCATAAGATGGCATCCCGTATGGCCAGTAAAGTAGTTATAAGGAACTGCATTTATTGTTTTGGGGAAAGTTCTGAACACATTGCTAAACAAAGAAAACAGGATTCACCTGCATTCACAACACGATCACATTTCTGTTAGCCAAAGTGCATGTGGGAAGTGTTATGGAAGCATATATGTTGAATATGTTAACAAAATTTTATTGCTAAATTATGAGTGACTTTACCTCTCCTTGATTGTATTGCCTGAGTATTCCACACTGAGTATTATGTCAGGAGAACGTTGGGTCGGGGGGGAGTGAAGCAGAGGACACAAACAACAAAAGTACCAAAACAACTTCCATTTTGAAAATGGCAAGAGATTGTGTAATGATTTGCTTTTTTATACTGCCTGAAAATTACCCATGTACCAATGCCCAGGTCAGAATGTTCTTGCTAGCAGAACTGTGGCTGCTGGGTAGTAGTCACAGCCCTCCCCCTATGTCCTGTAGCAGCCAGTTTCAACGGATCTTTCAAGAGTCCCCATACTGTTGAATTTTACCTGAACTCTGTGACACCAAAGAATAAGAACTTCTACATGTCAAGCTCCGGAAAAGTGGTTTACTGAAAATAACCACCTTCTCTGTCTGACTGAGGTAAACCTAACAGATTCTTTGGGGTTCCTTATGACAAGATCAGGCACTAAACAACTGCCATGCAGTTGATTCTGACTGATAGAGCCCCCCTAGGGCAGAGTAGAAATCCCCTGTGAGTTTCCAAGATGGTTGATCGCATGGGAGTAGAAAGCCTTGCCATTCGTTCTGTTTCGTGGTGGGGAAAAGGTCTGGGGAAAAGGGTGGAATGATGCGATATGGGGACACCGTGTTATGGGACAGGCACATGGGGCTAGGTGTAGGCCCATGGGCATGGTGTGGACATTTGTTTTCAGGTGGACTAGACTACTGGAAGTCCACAGGAAGGTTTGGCGTGTTGACTGTGCAGAGGGTGTGGAGGATGGTTGCATCCCTGCAGTGCTTGATGTTGCCCGTGTTCAGGTATATGTTGTGGACATTGTGTATGAGGTGTGTGAGGGATGGATGGTCTGAGGCAAGGGGATCTTGACTGTTGACGAAAATTCCAGGCAGTGGACTGAAGTGTTGGCTTCAGGTATGTCAGTATGGACTCAACGAATGAGCTGGGGAGTAGAGAGGAGTAAAATTGAGAGATTTCCACGTGCAAAATTACTGCAGTCCTTGGCTTCTCACAAGAAAGACTTCATGCTGAAGTTTGGTTTGTGATCCAAGTGGGGTTTTGTAAAGGATAGAAGTTTCAGACTTTACACTAACTGAAGACAAGCACCCTCATGGAACTGCAAACCCATACATGGTGTCCTGCGTTGCAGGGTGGCGGGGTGGGGGGAGAGACAGAGGAGGGAAGGAGGAAGAGAGAGAGAGAGAGAGAGAGAGAGAGAGAGAAGACACCAAGATAAAGTCAAGTGGAAGGCAGAGGAGCAGCTGGAAAAGTGGATCTTGTCATTCTTTCGTGGAGCAACTGGTGGTTTTGAACTGCTCAACTTGTGGTTAGCAGCACAACCAGTAAACCACTATGCTACCAGGGTACCTAGTGTGGGCACAGACTCCCCAAATTCTTTGCCTAATAAAACACTAATTGGACTTCTTGTCCTCACATATCAGTTGGAACAAAATATATGTTTAACAAACAAATATCTCACCTTCCCCTAGGTCCCTAAACTCACCCTGAGCCAGCACACCATTTCACTAACTATTTATTGAGCTGACCCTGACACACTAAGTAGACAGAATTCTGCTATGTAGGGCTTTCAACATCTGATATTTCCAAAGTAGATCACCAAGCCTTTCTTCTGAGCCACCCCTAAGCAGACTCATAAACTTCAGTCTTTTAGTTAGCAGCAGAGAATGGTGAGGATTTGCATCCCCAAGGCCCTCCCAAAGGTCCTCTCTGGAGAGTAAGCTGGTCTCAGTGTCAAACATTATTTGATCTGCTGTTTGATCATCACATCACTCTTGCTCATTCTAATTCACCACACACAGTTCTTTCCAGCTTTGTCTACTCTCTCTATAAAACGGAAAACCTTTTTCTGTGTCCTATCTCTTCAGATGCTTGCATATCATATGATCAGTGTTCTCCTTATTACAATCATCTCCATCCTCCTATTCCAATAGCTCCTCCCACCTCTTTCCACACCCTTTTTGAAAAGTCTTTCCTTCCCAAGTCTGCATTTGTTTTCATTTTGCAGCAAACATCTGGCCATATTACTCTTGTGCCTTAATTGTGTCCTTTAATGGACTTCCATGTAAGCTCACATTGTTGCTAGCAGGGCGAAGACAGTCTCCTAAGATCTCCCCCATTCCCCATGTCAGTTCTTGGTCTTTGTTGCATGTGTTTTATCCACTTGTTTCAAACAACATTGATCTGCAGTGCCTAACTACTGCCTGGTCCTCTCATGACTCGCTAGTCCTTAGCTACGTTTTTTAATAGTATGTCCTATGTTGTACCAACTACCATAAGTTTTCAATAGCATGTACCAACTACCATAGGTTGCAGAATCCACTTGATGGCAATGTGTGGATCTGGTTGGATAGAAACTAGTGAAACCTCCATATTATGGTCTTCAGTCATTCTTCAAGCCAGGAAGTGAATTCATCCCTGTGACGCAACTTTCAGGCAAATAGGCAGGCATAGAGGGTGAACTCTATCATCTGCGAGTAGACCTTCCTTAGAACAATCAATCCTTTGAACTCAAAGAGGAGCATTTGCCCATGGATAAAGTTAAGGTTCCAGGAAGAGAGAGAAAGTAAGGACAAATGGAAAGAGGAACAACAAGGAGAAAGTGGGATGAAGAGTGTTACATTGAGTAGGAGGCAAAGGTCATTTATAAAGGTCCAAATACAGGCATGGACATATGTAAATATATTTTTACATAATAATAGAGAAATAGATCTATGGACATATACTCATATGTTTAAGTATTAAGATAGCAGATGAACATTGGGCCTCTACTCTAGTACTTCCTCAATGCAAGAACACTTTGTTCTAATAACCTGGCATTCTGTGATACTCATCTTACCAGACACAATTAGTGAAGACAAAATGGGTACATAAGCAAATGTGGTAAAGAAAGCTGATAGTAACCAGTTATTAAAAAATATAGTGTCTGGGGTCTTAGAATTTTGAAGATAAACAAGCAGCTGAGAAGCAACAAAGTCCACATGGAAGAAGGATCCCAGCCAGTGTGATCATGAGGTGTCGATGTGTTCAGGTACCAGGCCTGCATCAAAGATCCAGAACAAAAAATCATATCAATCTGAACCAGGGGGAGGATGGAGTACAGATCCAAAGCCCATTTGTAGATAATTGGGCATCCCCTCACAGAGGGTCGTAAAGAAGAAAAGAGCCAGTCAGGATACAGGATAGCACAGACAACTTCCCTCTAGTTCTTTAATGATTTCTCACACACACACACACACACACACACACACACACTTTTATGGCCCCAATTCTAAAACACAGGGAATCCAGGACAGATATCCCCTTAGGCCTAGTTATGAGAGTAGCAATACCAGAAGGAGAAGGGGAAGGTGGGGGAAGAAGGGGGAAACTGATCACAACGATTGACATATAACCCCTAACAACAGAAAAATCAATGAACGGGCACAGCAGTTGGTGTAAGACATGAACAAACATAATAATTTATAAGTTATCAAGGGTTCGTTAGGAAAGGAGGGGGAAATGAGCCAATACCAAAATGAGTTCAAGTAGCAATAAAATGTTTTGAAAATGATGACAGCAACATATGTGCTTGACACATGTCTGCATGTATGGATTGTGATAAGAGCTGTAAGAGTCCTCCAATAAAATGATTTTAATTTTTTTAAACAAGTGTTACATTGGGGGAAGTGCAATCAATGGATGAACCAAAAATGTGTATAAATTATTGAATGGAAAACTCAAGTGATCTGTAAATCTTCAAATCAATAAAAAGTTAAAACAAAAATAAAATGCATCTTTGTGTTAAAATACATTAAAATAAAACTTACCATATCACAAATTAACATTGAGTTGGTATTCTATTCACATTTCTCTTTATGGGCATCTTGGTTGGATGGACTTGGGAATCTAACCACCAGATAGAACCATGCTTGAATGAAATGTGTTTTTAAGTTCTCCCCTCCAGGGTTCAAAATGGACTGGGTTTCAATAAAACCATTTTTTTTCTCTTTTCCACAACAACTAGACATACCACATCTCCCAGTTCTTCTGTGCAGTTAGCTTGGGGCAATGGAACAGAATCCTGGCAGATAGAAATATGAACAAAATATCTGTCCATTCCACAATATGCCTTCTACTTACTTTCACTTTCTAGCCTAGGTGGCTGCACTCAAAGGACTGTGAGAGGGCGGAATTGCAAGCTGCAATGAGCCTGATTCTTGGTCTGTGAGAGGGACTAGAAAGAAATCTTTGAAAAAAAAAGACGCTTAGCTGAGCCCCGGTGGCACAGTGATTGTGCGCGGGACTGCGGCCCACTGGGATGGAGGTTCAATTCCAGCTCACTGGAGCAAAGGCTGGGCCTCCTACTCCCACCACCAGAGGGCAGTGATGCCTTAAAAAAAAGAAATCTTTGCTCCATTTAACCATGAAGATGCCAATGCTTACTTGTTACTGCAGCACAACTTCGTTTCTCCTGACTGCTTCATTTGCCAAAGGAACTTTTAAACCTTTACTTGGTTTTGAGTTGGGCAGGATTTATGTGGTCACTTTAATTTGACACATCAGGATGCAAATGTCGAAGCCTGTCTCCTTATTCAGTGTCTTAATTTTCCAAATGATTTGAAAGAGAAATGTAGAGTAAGATAATGACTATTCAGTAGAAAGCAAAAAATAGTACAGAGCACAAATAACTCACAATTAGCATAACAATTCTTGTTATTAGTATGAATCTTTCATTTCTTCTCTTTTTTTTAGTTCAAAAATCTCTCTGTATAATAAAAAGCTTCAAACACTCTGCCTGTTTTGAAAAAGGAAACTGGAGGGTGTTGTCCAAGTGTATCAAAGGCATGAATACATAATACACTTAATTTATTGATTCACATAGGTAAGAATGAAATACAACCAAAAATCAATTGTTGGGTGCCATCGAGTTGATCCCAACTAATAGCAGTCTCATGGGACAGAGCACACTTGCCCTGTATATTTTTCCAGGGTGTCAGTTTTACAAGAGCAGACTTCCAGATCTTTCTCCCTCGGAGCACACCCACCCCCAAGTTGCGATTAGAACCAGGAAGTTTTCAGTTCAAACTGTTTACTTTTATTTTGCAACTGGTCATTTCATCATTGTGCTATCTAGAAATCAGTTGGTAACTACTCTGTATGTCATTGTACAGCAATGCTGCTTTTGGTGGGTGTTCATGCCGGGGTATTGGGAAAATCAGACCCATCTGTTAAATAATCCTTGCTAAATGTGGAATTTTTTTATTGGCAGTTATAATTTGGGCAGCTATATGTTACTCTATTAGACATCTGGCTGCCATATCGGATCTTTTCAGGATCATTGTCTACTTCAAGAAACATTAATTTACTCTGAATATCAAGTTAATTGAAAAAGTCTTTCTCCAAACATATGAAAAAATATTATCCGAGTGCCTGCAAATGAAATATTCGATCCAGTGTAGGCTTTTCTCAATGAATTTTTCCTTGGCTCCCCAACATTTATTTGAATATACCGCTTCATGTACACCACTCCAGCATGTGTAATTCTCGAGAGCAGTGATATTTCACAGACAGAATTCACACCTTTCCTGCAACTTGGGTTCGATTTCAGCCATCATTTACTGATCAGTGTTCGTGTTGCTATGATGGTGAGCAGTTCTCAGCAGAACGGTCATCTGAAGACAAACTAGAGGAAAAGGCCTGGCGAGCTCTTTCAAAAACACTTTCCATGAGGGCTGGGCCCCAGTGGCATAATGGTTGAGTGCGGGACTATGGGCCACGGGCTAGGCGGTTCAAATCCAGTGATGGCTCTCCAGGAGCAAGGCTGGGTAGCTCCCACGACCACCGGAGGACAGTGATGCCTCAAAAAGAAAAAAAAAACCTCTTTCCATGAAAACACAAGGAATCACAATGACCTGATTTCTTTGTGCATAGCATCGCCAGGTGTTGAGGGGCTAAGTTAATGACAGTTAATAACAACAACATGGCAATTGTTTCTCACCTGACTCCTTTAATGGACTCAGAATAACACAAGGGCACATACTACCCCCCTTTAACTTTATTTACTAAATGCGTGGCCTGAAGTAATAGCCCAGTGAATGCGTATTTCATGAACAGTGACACGACTGTCGTGCTTTCAGATTTAGAAAAGTCATTTAGAAATAAGCAAACGTGTCATCTAACATTAGTATTTATATATTGGACACATGTACCCAGGCTAGATTTTGGTCAGGGTTTCACGTGCTATATTAGAATGCTGTAGATTTGTTAGGGAAGCATGAGGGAAGGGTGGAATGTTGAACAAAGATTCAAGGAAAAATTTAGTTTCCCTTCATGGCCTGGGCCATACACTTACATAGAAACCAAATGCCAGAAAGGGCCATAAGAGTTGATTACTAGGCGGGAAGTTCCACCATAGAGGACAATGGCCAGGCTTAGACCAGACATCTAGTCCAATAAGACAAAGAAAGAGAAACCAGAGGGTTAGGAGAGGGATAGGTTTCATATGAAGCCATTTCACATTTATGCCGTATCTTTTATCCTGCTTGCATTTCTATCAAATAGAACCAGACTTGAAGGGGATCTGTCCCTTTATAAAAAACTTCCAAAGGAAGATAAATCCACTGCATCCAATATTTTGCCAGAGTGGTTAAAGTCTTCCTTGCGCATCAACCCAAGCCCTTTAAGCTCTGATTTATACTCTTTTTCTTTGGTGCTCTCTTTGGTACAACTGGAAAAAAAAACTGCTCACCATCTTCAAAGTTAGATGTTAAATCTACCAATTTCTTTCTTTCTGGTTGTGTGAAATTCCCTTTCCCTGGTTTTCTGAATGCCACCCCATAAAACTTATAACTGCCCAGGAATGAAAAGTTTGTGTTGATATCCCTAAGTGTCACTCTTCTTTTGCTTTTCATTGTCTTTTGCCTAGTTTATTCATGAACTCTGGGCCTAATCTATATGCCAGAAGGTCCATGTACTCTGACAGAGCACATTGAACAAACTTGACCCAAATCCTTGTGCTCACAAAGTTGATATTCTGGCTGGATATCTGGAGGCTACAGATAAGAAACCAAACTTTATAAGGGAAGAATTGCAGTGTGCTAGCTGGTCATAAACATGATGTGGAAGAATACATTTGGGAAGGGGAAGAAGAGGGCGTGGGGATGGCAGTTCTAAGTAGAGGTTGTGGTCATTTTGACTAAGAGACGAATTCTGAGTAAAGAACTGGAGGAGGGGAGGAAACTGCCCAAAGAGACAGTCCCTGGAGAACATCCTGGGCAGACGGACAAGGAAGCAGGAAGGACTTGCCATTAGAATGGGTCTGTATGCTCGAGAAGCAGGAAGGTGTTAGTCACTTGGTTGGAACAGACAGGGTACCAAAATGAGCAGCAGGGATGAAGACAGAGAAGTTCGGGCCTGATCACTGTGGGACCTTGAAGACTCTTAGAAGAAATCTAGCTTTTATTCTGGAGTGAAGAGCTTTTCCAAACCAATAAAACTCAGGGCCATTGAGTCTATTCCAATTCATATCAATCCTATATGACAGGGTAGAACTGCTTCTATGCATTTCCAAGACTAACTCTTTATGGGAAGAGAAAACTTCATTGTTCTCCCTCACAGAACTTTTCTGTTGCAGCTCAATGCATAAAGCCTTAAACTGAGGAGCCAGAAGGCTATGGATGACAGGGGAAGCCCAAAATTCATTTCCAGGGCCCCCACATGGATTACTTCTCCAGTGAATACCTGCTGAGTAAAGTCGAGGGATGTGCCTAGCACTGCAATCCTTCAGAGAACCCCGTGAATTTGACTATGATAGAAGCAGTTAGGTTAAAATGTAGAACTTTATCTTTTTTTTAATATTACACATTAATTTTACTTAACTTTTTTAATTTTGGGGCATCACTGCTCTCCGGTGGTGGGAGTAGGAGGCCCAGCCCCACTGCTGGAATTGAACCTCCGTTCCAGTGGGCCGCAGTCCTGCGCATAACCACTACGCCACCGGGGCTCAGCCCAGAACTTTATCTTTTGACCCTTTTAAAGTTGTTCCAGTTTTTAATATTTTCTGCTTTTTTTAGAAGAAAATGTTCTGAATTTGATTGTGGTGATGTCTGCATAAATCTTCTCAATATGTTTGCATGATTCAATTGTCTGTTATATGAAGCATATGCCAATAATACTATTAAAAAAGATGAGCCCTCTAGGTTGAAAGTCTCTCAAAGTATACAATAGCGGCAACCATGCACTTGAGCCTATCAACAGTTGTGAAGATGGAACCAGGCATCACCTTGTTCTGGTATATGGGGGTTCGTCGGGTGTCTCGGGCCACTTGATGTAATAGCAACAACCAAGGCCATGAAGGAGTAGGCGTCAGAAGGGAGGAAGGGAAGTCAGTGGGAAGGAAGGTGAGGCTGGTGATATGCAGAACTTGAACCCTGAAGGAAGAGGCAGACAGCAGCAAGTGAAAAGGGCTGGGCCCTGAGGGCAGGGGCTGTGGAGTGTATTTCCACTCCTGGTGATCCTTTCTGTGTGAGCGGGTAGGGCTGTGTTCGTGCGGGCTTTCAATGGTGGCACAGTGAAAGGCAAGATTTCAGAGGAGGCATCCTGGAAATAGCCTTTGTGACTCACAGTACACATGCAGCAAGTTCACCAGGCACAGCACTCAAGAACTGGCCGAGAAAAGGCAAGGAAAGCAGTGGGCGCAGAAGAGCAAAGGAACTGTGCTCTAATTACAACAGCAGTTTCTGAGGAGCCCACGAAAGCTCTTTATCAGAGTGGTCCTTCCCCATATTTTGTATCATTACATTAGCCAGATGTTGATCTATGCTGGCACTCTAAGAGGAGTTGTGCCTTCAGGCAAGACCTGTGGCTGAAAGCAATCCCAAGAGGGACCCCACAATCATCAGCGGCCTATATTCACAGTTGTCAGGGTGAGGTAAGGGGGGATGTAGTGAGAGCCCTAGAATATCCAATATAAGCATCTACAAGTTGAAAGTATATTAAAGAGTCGGATGTTAGGTTTAAGTTCATGTAAATGAATAGGGAGAGTGTCTTCTCCACTCTTAGAAAACAGATATTTTGATTTGCTGGATCTTATGAGATGGTCATTATTTTCACTTGGCATAGTCATTAAATCACTTTAGAGAAGAGACAAGACAATGAGACAAAATAGGAAAAGTATGCAAGAACTACTGCCATTAAAATATTTTTGAAGAGATGAAGTCTGCCAGAGGGAGATGCTGATGCATTTCTTTTTATACAACTGGAATGCTTCTTAGAGGTGGAAATGGTAAACTTCATCTTGTCAACATGGAAAGACCACCATGCTTGGTGAAGTAGAGAGAGGACCATCAGAAATTAGCTTAGACCAATGGACTGAAATATATCAATTATCAAAAAGATAGTTGTGATGGTTATGTCAATTTGACTGCTTGAGTGAAGGTGGGGGTGGAGTGCAACCTTTCAATCAGGTCTCAGCCTGATGACACTTCTTTGGGAATGTAGTCTTTTGTCAAAGAGAGAGACTCTGAGCAGAGCAGAGCTCTCTCTTCCCCCTTTGTCTCCTACTGGAGTTGAATCTTACATCTGACTCATTGACCTCCTGTCTTCAACCTGCCAATTCTAGCAGCCATCGGTGGTCTGGCAACATGGTATTCTTTCAGCCAACCTTGGATTTTTTCACCTGGGCATCCACCAGCATAGGGACCTCCTACTTCCTATGTATCAGTTCCAGCACTTACACTAGTCAGGAGATGTATCCAGCTTACAATGTTATGTGCTTGTACTGCAATGAATTTCTGCAACTGTGTAAGCCATTTCTAAATATAAACCACTTTTTGTAAACACACATACAAGTGTCACTGGTTTTGCTTCTGTAGAGAGGCAGGTCTATGACACAATGATGTAGGAGCAGGTAACATTTCATTCTGTGATATGGAAAGTAGCAAAAACTTACACACCTGGCTGCTAACTAAAAGATTGGGAGGTAGGATTTACCAGAAACTCCATGGAAGAAAAACTGGGAACTCTGATCCCATAAAGATTATAGCCTAACAAACCCTATGTAGCAGCTCTAGTCTGTCACATGGAGTCAAATAAGTTGAAAACAGACTCAACAACAGATAACAGCATCTTGAAGATCATTATGAAGCAATGCTGCTTGATGGTAACTCACAATATGTTAAAAATATGGGTTGTATTCAGACAGTCATTCTCTACTGGATTTGTAAGTTTCTACTAGCTTCTCTAAGAGGCACTTGGGATTTTTTTGAGGTGCTTTTGTTAACAAAGAATGGAAATGACAAAGAGAAAGCTAGTCACACATTGTTAAGAATTTCCCCAACTCAAATGTCAATACTATGTTGAGACACACATGGTTGAAAGAGGTTAGCTTAAACCTGATTTTTAACCAAGTCAAAAAGACGAACCACTGATTTATCCTACTAACACTCTTAAAAGTACCACTCTAAAAAGTGGTACTATTAACAATTATCTCAGGATATCAGGCAGAAACCAGGAATGTGGCAGCAAACTGCCCACAAAGATAAAGAGTAACAGTGGGAGACCACCAATCAAAACCAGTTCGTGGGGAGCATTTGACTCACAGAGCCGCATGTCAGTGTGGCACTGTGCTCCATGAGGTCGTCCAGGCTATGGTGATGGCCAGACCTTTCAAACCTCGAGCCTTGCGCTGAATGGCCAAGATGACACACCCATTCTGTCACCAGAGCTCATCAGCATGTTAAGGATGCTTAAATTTATCGTGGGGTTGTCCATGGGCACCCCACCACCTTGTGGGGTCACCCAAGTACTCCAAACCAAGAAACATGTGTTAAATTAATCCTATCTGCAGCGTTTTCCCGCTCATTGTCATATTGACTATAAAAAGGGGTTCATCAATGACCCACCTATGGCATACGAAGTATTACTCATCTTGCCCCCACATTTCTGGTAGAAATACAATTGTCAGCATGCTTGTTGTTGTGTGCTTTTGAGTTGATCTCAACTTAGAGTGACCCTGAGCACTGAGTAGAATTGCCCCGTTGAGTTTCCAAGTTGGCAATCTTCCTGGGAGAAGATTGCCAGGTGTTTTCTTCCATGGAGCTGCTGGGTGGGTTCAAACTGTCAACTGTTCAGTTCACAGCAGAATGTATCACCATGGCTTCACCACCGGGCTCCGTGGCAGAATGCCTAGGGTGTGTAAGTTTAGTATGAGCAGGAATTATTTTGTGATGGTAAAGTCTTCCCTCAGTATAGTGTGTCCCAACTGTTTTCCTGTCAGAGCACACAGAGCACTCAATATTTATTTAGAGATCACCCGCAGGTAACTGACCCTAGGAGGCCAACGCGTGGTGACATTGAAAACATTTGAAGTACTCCACTGAGAAGTGCTGGACTTATAGGACTAAAACAGACATTGTGAAGTAATCCTAAGCCATATTTTAAAATACTTTTATGCCCAATTTCAGAATCGTCTCTGTATGTTTGTTTAGAGTGCATACCACATTGATGGGAATTTGACACAACTCACGAAATTAGAGAGACTAGCCTTAGGTTCCAATTTAAAATGTCATTTGACACCTATGAATTTTAAAGGAAGGCTATAAGAAAATTGGGTTCAGTGTCTACAATATCATCAAAATGTTTCCAAGGCCCTGAGATGTACTACACTTTGAAGTTAAATTTTTCTAGATATGTTGAGGTAAGAACTGGGGAAGTATTGTTGGTCAGGTTCAAAAAGTCTTCCCTCATCAGACAGTTGACAAACTGGAAAATAAAGTGTCTTGAATGTATGTGTAAAACTGCAGCTTAGAACAAGGTAATCCAGACTGCTGCACAATGATTGGTCTGCTCAGCACAAAGTGACTGCTCATCTTGTCTATAAATATATACATGAGATTTCTATGTGGAACTTCGAGGTTTAAGAAACATTACATTTGAAAATGTATACCAAGTTAGGACACCTGGCAGAAATCACCTTTAACAACTCCTCAGAGAAAACTGAGCAAGGGACTGCGCCTCCTGTGCTTGCTGGCTTGATGTGCTGAGGACAGCCCTCATTTGTAGAGTACTCCAAAATGGAGAACCGGAATCTAATCAGGAGGGCACATCAGACCAGCTCAAATGTAAGAACACAGTACAAAGCACTCTTTAAACTGTCAAGGTCTTGGAAGAGAAAGGAACTCAGAAAAGCAGTTCCAGATCAAAGAAGATGAAAGAGAAATGACAACTGAATGCCATGGGCTTGTGACTGAGACCCAGGACCAAGAAAACTGCACTATAAAGACACCAGTGGATCAGCTGACAACATTTGAATATAGACTAGGGATCAAACAAATTTTGTGGAATGCCAAATGTCTTTGTTTTGGTCATTATACGGTGGTCAAGTTAGACAGGGCTTTGTATTCCCATAAAGAGTTTGTCTCTTTTTGGTTTGGGTACATAAGAGAATGCCCTAGTTCTTAGGACTACAGATGAAGCATGTATATGTGGAAAGGGGCCTAGTGTCTACAGTGTACTCTCAAAATGATTGGGGGCAAACACCACCACCACCACCACCATCAAACAGGATTAAAACCCAAACTATCATTGAGTCACCTCGTAGCCACCCTACAGGATGAGGTAAAACTGCCACTGTAGATTTCCATGGTCATAACTCTTCATAGGAGCAGAAAGCCCCCTATGTTTCCCGTGGAGCAGCTGGTGGCTTCAAACTGCTGACTTTGTGATTAGCAGCCCGATTGTAATTAGCAGCCCAACCCATAACCCACTGCACTACCTAGAGAGAAAGAAAATGGGGCAAAATGTAAATGATGGTTGAATCTAAGTAAAGGCACAAGTGGATTTTTGTGATATTTTGCACCTCAAGTTTGAATTGTTTCCAAATAAAAAGTTATATGATACCTACTACTTTATCCAGAATCTATACAGATTACATATAAACATGTGTATATCTATATATCTATATAAACACACCCCCATTAGTTACTGTACATAATTAACTCTGTATGTTAGACATTTTCAAATTTTATAAAACTCTACAGTCTTGTTATTCTTAAAGGGCTGTCCTTGTCAAATGCGTCCCTGAGAGCGCAACACACTGGATCCATGGATCCATGAAGAATGTGTTTATTGTTCCCACTCCAGTGGCTTTGCTCTTGTGGGAAAGAATTGGATTTCCATCCCTCCTGCACTTAACTTGAAGGCAGTATTTGAGAGCATGCCAACGCTTGCATTTTGTATTGATTTCACCATTAAAGCATTACAAATTCAGGGAAATCCTATTGTGAGTCCACAGAGTACGTCCTTTGGTCTGGGTGCTTTCCCCCCAAACACATATATTTTTCTCTCTCTCTCTACATATACATACTTACATATATACCTGCACTTGTTTGGTCTGTTTAAAATGGTTAGCTCAAATGATCTCCTCTCCTCCAGCCTGTGCCGCCGTATGGAATAGAAAGTCAAATTTTCTTCTTAGAATCACCTCCGCATGGCTGTGTAGACCCACTAAGGTGTTTTAGATTTCTGTCAGCCTGGGCATTTCAACAATGGTAGAATGAGAGCTAAATGCTTTGAAATGGTTTATCTAAATAGGCTAAATATTAAACCTATAATGTGTGGGTTTCCAAGTGTTATATCTGGAGCCCCAGGGAGTCTTCCAATGTCGGTACCTAGGGAGGCATCACCATCCCACACTGAAAATGTAACCATGATTCATTTTGGAGAATCCAATGACACCATACTTAGTGGATACCTCTAACTGCCAGAGTTGATGCTGACTCATAGTGACCCTTTAGGACAGGGTAGAACTGCCCGTGAGTTTCTGAGAGAGTAACTCTTTACTGAAGTAGAAAGTTCTGTCTCCACTGGAGTGGCTGGTGGTTTTGAGTCGCTGACCTTATAGCCCAAAGTGCAACCACTACATGACAAAGACTCCGAAACTCCACTAGTTCCCCTTATTAATCAAACCACCACAGCAGGCTGTACCTAGTGGACTGTTCCCTCCTTGATACTCAAGTATCCCATTTCTTTCGGAATTTCCCCACCATGAATCTCAATGGTAGGAAATACAGCTTCTTCCTGGAAACACTGCCATGGCTACTCATTTTCCAAACCTCCTTTGCAGCTAGAGCATAGGCAAGGTAGGGAACAGGGGTTTGGAGTTGGAGAAGGGATGTCCCTTCCTTGTACTGATGATGATTATGTATTCCCTACAGAAGTAGGACTTGTTACCATTTATACTTCCCTTAAGTTGGGGTATCATTATCAAGAGAAGTGATATGAACTTCCTAAGGAGGATACCTTGCAAACTGATGGATTCATTTGTTTCAAAGCAAATTTTATTGTAAATTTAGGGTTGGGGTGGAGGTTACATTTCAGACCATCAACTCTGCATTAAACAGTTCAAACCACTCCCCATATTCTACCTTTCTCCCTGTCCCCACTTCTTGTTTTCCTCATGTGCACCTCCATCTTCCTTTTCACCCAAGTCAACACTTGTCTGCCTCCTGTCCTTTGCTTCACCTTCCCACTCCTGCTCTCCTCACACCCCTTTGGGAACCTTCACAACATGTTCCCTTAGGTATGCACATCTTTGTCTTCATTTTTATCCTTATAGTAGTGGCTGTATAGTTACTGAAACAAACACAAAAAAATCCCATGATTGTTACTGCTTAAATGTGTCTGCTCTTTGAGGAAGCACTCTCATTTCTAGGAATGTGTGCCACAAACACATTTGTGCAGAGTAAAATGATTAAAGGAGAGGTGCACAATATTGCCTGTGAAAGCAAAAGACCAAGAACAATCTTGATATCCCACCAAAGTGAACTGTTTACATAAAATATCGCACACACATACATGGACCTTTCTTATGCAGTTTTGGCAAAGAATGAGAATACTTTCCATATCTTGAAAGTTCACAGTGCATTATTCTCTGCATAATTAAAGGAAAAAGTGGATATACTGGCAATTGCTATGTAAGAAGACACATCCGAAGATCCCAACAAATAATCACATATATCTATAGAACAGTGAGGATGGAAAGGAAGAGAGTTGGAGGGAGGCTTTTTACTCTGTACCTTTCAGAATCACATGGATGGATTGCCTGCTCCCCATGAAAATGAAAACACAATATTGTAGTCCAGCCAACATTTTTGTAACATAACTGCGTGCTTTATTGAGATACACAGTAAAGCAGTAATATAATACAATAGTAAGGCATATATTTGGTGAAGTCTGATATGTTGTGAAAATGCAGTAAAACTGAAGTTTAAAAAAATAATTAGTAAATGTTACAGTGTTGGTGTTAAAACACACTATATTATGATACTCAAGTAAGAACCCAGTACCTGAAAACAATGACATACATGCCATGTGATGGTTATGCTTCAGTTACATTGATTATGATTTACAGCTTAATACTTGGTGGTTATAAAGAACATGAAATAATGTTCAAATTATACTTAATATGCAACAATAAAGCTCTCAGTGTTTATTCAAATATTTTGACAGACTCACTCCAGAGCAAATGTCTAAAAGTTAAAACAAAACCAAAAAGATTAAAAAAAATTCTGCACACTACTTAACTCTGGTTTTAGAATGAAACTTAAACTTCATAGTAGGATATAAAGTAACCCCTATATAAAACACTCTGTTAAAGGGGGAAAAAAGAAAATTCTTGGGTACATAAAAAGTCAGCATCACATAAAAGAAAAAATGTTACGAGCAAATTAGCCAAATTGTCACGTAATTTGCGACCTCAGAGCTTTGGGTTTTCTTTTGGAAATTGAAAAGGAAAAAGAAATAGAGAAAAAAGTATTCACACGTGGACAAGCAGTAGAGCAAGTGGTGTGAAATCAGGTGTGCACAAGTATCAGGGACACCCCCAACCAAAGTGAGGTAGAAATAGCACAAGAAGCTGTGTTGGATGCTAATGATCATTGATAAAATAATGGACAAAACCCATTCTCCAAAAGTTAATTACACTTGATGTAAGAGGTAACAGATTTGCAAAATGGTAGGTCACGCAGTGAGATTCTTGTGAATCAATGACAAAATCAGAAGACTAATAAAACGATATGAAAGAGTAAAGCTTTTTCCCACCAGTTCTAAGCTCTTCTTCATAGGTTCCCTGGCCCACATCCATTGAGAACATTTTGTGTTTGTATATTTAACCTGTCTCATTCACCAAAAAGGGTCTGCAGTAGCTTGTGGAACCCTGAAATTGACTGTTTGTCTTCTCACAAAACTGGGTAGAATTACTTGCAAAGAAATGCCAAGGAGAAAAACACAGTTCATGGGCTTTGGGTTGATATTGAACAGCATCACTATGTGATGGGGTTACTGTCTTACACCTTTCCCCAAGGGTTATTCTAAATTAAGTGCTGTGCATTTAAAATCTCACTGCAATCAGGAAAATCTTACAATAACATAACAATTCCCCCCAAAAAAACACCCCAAAATTTCCAAACGCTGCCATTTGATCATGAGACGAGGGCAGCATTCTTTAGTGATAATCATAGAAGTCGCTACGTGCGGTGGTGAGCATTCATCTAATCCTCTACCTCTAGAGCAGCCTGCTCCTTTGCAGGAATTGGCTGGACATCAATGGCTCACTGGTCCTACCATTGTCCTTCAACTGCCTGGAGGTTACACATGCCTTGTGGTACTCAAACTGTCACAGAAAGCATCATGACATTGAAATGGAGGCATTCTTAGGAGCAGGAAGCTAAACACAGCAACCACTGGATTATGCTGCTATAAGAAGACCTATGTATCCATTCACATGTTCCTGTTTTTTAAGAAAGTCAACACAATAGTTGTCAGTGGAAAGTTTAAAATGAGAACCATCTGGAGCTCTAGACAATGTTTGAGTGTGGTCATTTCCTTCAGGCTTTAGGCTCCAGGGAAAATTTATTCTGGACCAAGAAGGTCAACCTGGACAATGAGAGGCAATTTCTGTCCATAAGAAAATGACAGGAAGAGTTGAACAGGAAATTTAAAAGCTTTGTAAATATTTATATTTCTATCTATACACCTATAGTATTTATATACTTATAGATATATAGCCACCGAAAATGAAAACCCACATCCAGCTCCACTTCGTCAACAATCCTAGAAATAGTTAAAGTGAAATTGTCATTTGGTGGCATTAGAGAAAGTTCTATATTTAACAAAGCAAAAAAGGGAAAAACCCAACAACCATGAATTTCAGATGGGTATCACGCTAAAAGATGCAAAATAATGCAATGCCTCAAAGTTTGTGTGTGTGTTCATTTTTAGGGGTTTTTATAAACAACTTTTTTTTTATAAAGCACACTTTAGTTTACAATCTTTCTTTATAACTGTTATAAATTTTTTAAACAACCCAAAATGCGTTCCATATAAAGAAATGGCAAGTTATTTAGCTATCAAGATTTTACATGTAGTTTTCTTATAACTTTTTTGTACAATTGCATAGACGTGTAAAACCTGCCATTGTTAACAAAACAATAACAGACTTAGAAACTACTGAAATCTACAGTATAGTACCACTACCCTTCACAAAAATATAGATTTTTTTTCTTGTAAACTCTTACTGTCTAATCCTCTTTTTTGTTGTATGAATATTATAAAAACCATGCGGGAATCAGGAGTTGTAAAACATTTATTCCGCTCCTTCTTCATCTGTCATGACTGAAACTAAGGACTCCATCGCTCTGCTCAAATCGTCTGCCAGGTGGAACAGGCTGCCTACATTGTGTCCTAGAAGACAAAGAGAAAGACAGAGTTTACAAAGGAAGCCGTGATTATCGTCCTGATTCTGGGCCACTTGGGAAATCATTCTTTTTTCTAGGTGAAGACAACACAGAAGCTGCATCAACGGTGTACACAACAGGGTGGATTTCCACTCATTTTCAGAAGCAAAGCCTTGTTAATGAAGCCAGTACGCATTGTTAGTATCAGCTTAACATTGGACCAACCTACTGGAGTTACTTGAATGGAAAAATGGCATATGTTACATTCTTCTTTCCTCTGTAGATATCAGATAGCAAAAAGAATACCACAAAGAACCACAAGATCACTGTCACCACAGGAACACTTCGTGATGTGATGCATTGTTTTCTACCTTGTTGTGGGTGATTACTGATCCTCTACCTGCACTACAGTTTTCACTCTCAAATCAATACCACCATAATAACTACCACCACCACCACCACCACCACCACTCCCCCAACACCACTGCTTCCACCAACTCTTCCGCCCTGGCCACCCCCACCATCCCCACTCACTCCATCCTCACCTCCCTGAGCACCAACATCCCTGTCATTCTCCTCAGTCTCACCATCATCAGCACTTCATGAAGTCTTTGTTTCAAGCTGCCAGCTCCCTTCTGAGGCTATGCTGGAGGGGACTTTTGTCTCTCTGCTTTCACTTGTGTTGAAAAATGAACTCCTGAAGTGACCTCTTGGACTTTATTAACATTTGGATTAGAAAGCTTCAGAATAAAAAATCACTTTGTGGGTCCACATGAATCCAGAGCCTAATTATAATATGACCCTCATGTATAGTATGGATCTGGGTAATTCGTGCATCTCTCTGGGATCTCTTCCTAAATGAGGGTTAACTATCCTGCTAATCTTTTCATGCTATTGGGCTATGGCTTAGCATGACCCCCCCTGCGTGGGAGCAGAAGAAGAGTACAATGTCCCTCGGGGTACTTGGGAACACAATTTAGATCTAATAAGGTAACGGGAGGCACCTCGTCTTGATTTTATGGCTTGCCTTTTCATGTGTCCCAGATTTTGAGTTCTTGGACATCAGTAAAGTATTCTGCTATATAAGTACGGCCTTTGCTATTAAAAAACACTTTACTGGGTTATTACTATCTTGCCAATTATCAGCTTTACAGATTTCTATAATATGTGTCAAATCTCAATACAAATTAAATATAGTCCAGGACAGGTATTTTATTCTAATATTTGTTTCAAAAGACACATTTTTTCTCAATCATAAAAAAATCCAGAGGAATCATGGCCAAGCACTTAAGTGGTGATGGCAGCAGATGAAGTTGAGACCCAGTCAGAGGTGAGGGCCATTCAGCCATTTATATGAAGCTGACCAAGTATGTAGATCTGTCTCCCTGAGCTTGATTAATGCAACGTGTTTCGGTGAGAACCAAGCATGCCTTTTTTTTTTTTTTTGCTTTTTCAAAAATCACTTTGAATTTGAGCTGCAAATGCAAATATGAAAACTTTTTTTAGACCAGCGTAAGTAGCATTCATAAAGTGCGCCAACGGCTTGGAGACCTTGAGTGAAGTATTGAAACCATCCTTGGCTTTTTTGAAACCATGAAACCCACTGGTACATATACTGGGCCTCGTGCAGCTCCTTACAGTTTCCAGCAAACACATGTCATTATAGCCCCCAGTCCCAGGTGGGGAGTGGGAGCTTCCCCTGTATCTATTTCATGATTGAAAGTGGATCGTCTACCTGCAGTATTTTATTTACTTATATTTTGAACTCACAATAACAAAACTAGTAAAACAAAATCCATGACCCTTAAAGCCTGATACTTGAGTATAATTTAAACAATTTTTCCTTGGCCATATCTGATTATGGTATAGGCCACCTTGTAACTAGACAACGTACGATGAGAAAGAAAGAGGGAGAGGGGTTCATTTTTTCCTCTGGGCTTAAAATAAAATTTGAAAAATAATGTCTTTTAAGACTGTATGCTGTGCTTGCTTCAGCAGCACACATACTAAGACTGTATGCTTAGGTAATGTGAACGTCTATTGAAAAGTAATGTGAATGGCTATTGAAAGGATAATAAAGACAAATAAATGCTTGGCTAGATTATGAGGCCAAGTGATGTATCTATTGCCAGGAATGATGCTTACTGCTTGAATGGAAACTTTTTAACTCTCTCAAAAGGGAAACATTCTCTGGGTGCCAGCTATTTAAACATTTACCAACTAGTATTCTTAATAATTCATACATACCCATAAAACGTTAATTTGCCTTTAACCTGGTGAGAATTAAATGTTCACAACGGATCACAATTTGCGCAACTTTACCAGTTTTATCAGTTGCTCTATTTACAAATGCATACTTTACCAGGATTACATTTTAGTCCTGTGCTTCAGAGAAGTTCTCACTGGATCCAGAAACAAAAATTCCCTCTGACTAAATATTACCCCAATGTATCATATCTCAAGCCAGTGGGAGGAGTAAAGCTACGCTGCTACCAAGGGCACAGAAAACAGACTGGTGCCATGGTTCTAACCTCCACATGTGTCAGGCGATGTGTTAGTGAGATTATTCATTTTACTGAAACACTTTTTAAAAGTCAAATTTCAAATCTACTATTATGAATGTGAGAAGCACTGTAAAGAGGCCAGCATTCAGGCTTCTGCAATCAGCTGCAGGCACAAGTTGACATAAAAATACGTCTATAGAAAGTATTAATTTAATCCATTCTTAAGCAAGGATTGTCAAACACAAAGGCACCATGTGTTGGACATTAGGACAGTTGTATGTTTTTCCAAGTTTGCACTATGTACAACACATTTAGTCTCACACGCCACTGCTGCCTGAGGGCGTTATTTTCCACAGTGATTGGAATTGAGACTTTCTGGCAAAGATCCAAGACCTCAATAGCAATCTGGCACTCTCATTTAAGAAGGAAAAAAATAAAACAATTCTCAAATAAATGGGTAGCATTCAATTGGCCAAAGCAAAGTCAAGATACTGCAGTGAAATGTGCTTCCATTTCCCCCCTCTATAATTTAATCTTTCAATAAAAAACAACTGGTCTACTGTACATTTAGGGTATTTTCATAGTATTAATAATTATTCTTTGGGGTCTCACAGTTTCTAGAACCTTCTCCAGCTCTAAGACACCTGACATAGTGAAGTCTCCAAATGCCTCTAGGCACTGAATTTTTTCAATAACTCATTCATGAGAGAAACCAGTGTGCAGAGTGGTCAAAATCACTGACCCTGTTTTTGAGGACAAGACATACATTTTAAGGGACACTTACCATAAGAATGAAGCAAGGAAGGCTCACATAAGAAATACATGGGCCAGGCAAACCACCGGGAGTATTCATTGCTTCACCGATTCAGGTTCCCTCTGTTTTTCCACCTAGTCCTGGTCTACCAAACCGCCCGGCCCCTCAGCCTCAAGCCTTGGGAGAAAGCACTGATGTGGTTCTACTACAAGATCAATCATCTCTTAAGACTCTCCACATATCCATCCCGACTTCCAGACCAATGCATACTCTGCCATCTCATAAGAGAGTGTTTCTTCTCTGTGCCTTTACACTATGCTCTTGGTTGGGGCGGTTTTGTCTCTCTTGGGCTGTCCCACTTTGTCATCCATTGACTGTTTCATGTCCAGCCAAGATTCCTGGTAAAACTTGAATAAGAAAGGCATTTTGCACTGTAAAACCTCAAACCTCTTTCAGTAAGGATGCTGCATCCTCCATCCTGTTTACTGCAGGCTGCGGTTGGTAGGTATCTTTGAGTTGATTTCCCATTTCCAGTGATGCACATGGCAAGGAAGAACTGCTCCAGAGGGCTTTCTTTCTAGGCTGTAACTCTTTAACTGTTGGGCCAACAGGGCTCCTTCTGTATCCTACAAATTGTTGTTTCTCCCCCCAAAACTCTCAGGTTTCCAATACCTAAGTTTCATGTGGAATTAGTTATTGTTCTTTTGTTTGTTTGTTTGTTTCTTTTGGGGGGGGCATCACTGCCCTCTGGTGGTGGGAGTAGGCGGCCCAGCCTTGCTGCTGGATTTGAACCTCCAACCCAGTGGGACACAGTCCCACGCACAACCACTACGCCACCGGGGCTCAGCCCCTAGTTATTGTAGTAACTGGCACCAAATGCCCATTTTTTAAAAAGGAGTATCTTCTAAAACATAGAAAAATGATCTATGCCTTTCATAAGCCACTCGCTAAAGTGGCAGTATTATTAACGAGATTAGAATATGGTTCTAAAGCCAGACTGTATCTAAATTCTGGTCCAGTTGCCTTAGTCATATCGCTTTCCCTCTCCTTGATTCAGTTTCCATCTCAGTAAAACAGGAATAATCAGAGTACCTACCTCAGAGCTTTGTCATGAAGAGAGTGTAGTGAAATAGATGGTAAGTGCTTAGAACAGTGCCTGGCACACAGCAAGTGCTCAAAACACATAAGCTAAAATGGAAACCAGGAAAAAAGAAAGCAAAACACAAAACAAAATGAAGCGTAATCCTCCCAGAGGAATGAAAAACCAAAGGCACTGGCAGAAAATGCTAGGGTCCTAGAGGTGGAAGGAAGTTTTTGGCTCATCGATTCTGTTCAAGGCAAAACTTATGTTGAAAATCTGGTCTGTGTTGCAAATGGCAACAGGCGATGAGTTGTAGGATTTCAACCTAGGGAGTACAATGAATTGCCATTGAAAAGTGATTCCTGTTGCCCCATCCCTTGTCCTGTCATCCTCGTGATGAACACGTGAGGAACGCTCCTCGTGAGCTGCAGGTGGAGAGGCGGCTATCATCCTTACATGATAACACAGAGTGGTTTTTGCACACATGCGCGTGCACACACACAGTTCATACACAAAAGCCAAACATAGAAAGCAGAATGAGACAGACAGAAGCCATGGCTGTGAGCCTGAATCTCACTAACCTCTCTCATTGGCTTCCCAGGGGCATTTCTTCCTTCAATAATAGAGAGAGGGAGAGGCAGAGATATCAGAAAGGAAAACAAAACAAAACAAAAACCATGCATAAGTATACAGTTTCATACCAAATTTGCTGTTTTTAACCAAACAAATGTTGAGATGACAATTCATTTATTCCCTTCTGGAAAAAAAGAAGGTGGTGTGTATTTGGGGGTGGGGGAGAGGACAACCCCCCAAAGACACATCTAGTCAAGTCACTTTACATAACACTTAAAAATCAGTGTAAACAGAAAACATGATCCAGGAAGGAGACATCACTTATAGATTCCATAGAGTTCACACATTAAACTGAAATGAAAACTGGCACAAAAATAGAAATCTGATAAATAGAGCATTGTTTTCCAGAGTGATCGCAGACTGTCTAATTTACTATCCTCAAATCTTAGGATCCTTTCATGCTGGACTTGACAATCAGCACAGTGAAGCATAACTAGCAGTGGACATTGTATGCCAAGTCTGCTCCTCCAGTGCTAGGCAGGACTCCAGAGAGACTACATTCTACCCTGATGGGAAAATGTGGCTGTCTGGTAGAGGCTGAGCAGACATATGATATTATTTGGAGGAATATTTGAGAAAACAAATGGATAAAACAGGGTAGTGAGAACTCATTAACCCAGTCAATGGGCAAGCCATAGGGTCACATCCAAGAATAAGCTTTCCACTTCTTCCTCATAATTCAGTAGACAGCAAAAGCCTTGCAAGTCAATGGCTAAAAATTCAGTGACTTATCGACTTTATAGAAGCCTTGATAATCTAAATGTAATTATATATTTTTGAGTAGCAGATTCTGAAGAGAAAGTATTTTATGATCATGTTAATAATTGGGCAGAAAATGTGTAACCTCTGACTATACCTAGCATGTCCTTTTATCTCCAAGTCTTCAAACTAAAATACTGGTTTTCCAAGCTTTCTGGAACAGTTCCTAAAGCAATCTTACAAAATATTCCAATACTCAGAGCAGTTAAAAGCACAGTTGTATAAGATCTTGTCTAGTACCTCCTATCCCCACTGATCCAACATATTCAGTGGCTCCAATATCATTCACATTCTATGGAAGAATTTGGAAATGGCTAGTTTCAGTGAAAAAGTATGCAGATAATATTCCAAAAGATATGTTGCAAGATGCAACCCTATGGTTCAAAACTTTCAGTACACATTTTACGATTTCTTCCTTCTTTGCTTTCTTTCCTATGTGAGTCAGAGATGGGTCAGGAGTACAAAAACAGCAAGCTGGCCCAGGTAAGGACCAGGTGTGAATGACACTTCTCAAAACAAGTAAAAGAAAGTCTTGGGTGCTAGGCCGATGCCAGATGATGACAAGTGAATTTCATTTCATCTTTGAAACTTAAAGAAATTCCAACATGAATTAGTCATTCTTTTTTTATTACTTCTCAAGCAAGGGCTTATTTTATTTTTCCATCTCTATCATCCACAGCTGTGCTGTCTGTTAATATTATTCATTCTTGTCATCCCAAGAATGGCAGTTTCTTGAGACCTGGGCCCACATGTCCTTCTTTTTTTTTTTAGGCATCACTGCCCTGGTGGTGGGAGCAGGAGGCCCAGCCCCACTGCTGGAATTGAACCTCCGTCCCAGTGGGCCGCAGTCCCGCGCACAACCACTGCGCCACCGGGGCTCAGCCCCCACATGTCCTTCTTTAATCTCTTTGAATCTACCTGTACTCTATGAGTATTTCCTACATATTGATTAAATGGAATTGGTAAGGTCAGGGGCAAGAGTCCTTCTGTGTGAAAAGCAACTTGGCTTGGCCAGTTGCCTTTTGGCTCGGTAGTCACGGGCTGGGGCCATTCTGGCGCCATCACTCTAGCCTATATGGAAAGCTTCTGAACTTCAAGAAAGACAATATTGCTAGGAAGCAAGAATATTTTGTTTTAGAATATAATGATAGTTCCTAGGATGATGAAGTTTACATGTTTCTATCAATTCTACAATAAGTCATACCTAGAGGCCACACTCCACTGGTCACTGCTGAATATACAGCAAATGATGTGGGCTTAGTTTTTGGGCTTTCTTTGGAAGTAACACTGCATGGAAAATGACCCTTTCATGCCCACATTAAACGGTAGTCCTCCAAAGCCCTATAGCATTCATGGGATCCCAATGTGCTCATTAACAGAGCATAGAAGAAAGACCCTTTTGTTCTGCTTTAAAAAAGAAAAGGTTGAAGGCAAATACTGTATTGTATTGTTCTGGGAATTGTCCTATGCAGTCAAAATAAAGCCTAATTGGTTGCAAATTTTGTTTTGTTTTTAAGTTCCTGGCCAAAAATAAATAAGTAAAAGAGAAGGGGTTAGATAAAAGTTGTACTTCATAAATATATTTGTTGGAAAGGAGTTTCCTTAGCCCTCCATCTAGGGTGTCCATCTGACAATGTGGTATGTTTTCAGGAAATGAGTCAAGAGAAAAGGGAAGTGTGCTGTGGGAGTCTGGAGTTTAAATAAAGCGCTTGATCAAGTCTGGAGATGTCTTGTTTCCTCATGGAGTATGAACTTGAAATTGTTCATTGTAATTTATTGTTTCAAAGTTGTGCTTTACTTGAGTGCACTTAGTTTCTGTTATCTTACTGAGCTACCAGAGACAAGGAAGAAAGAATTCCTTTTCAGGCTGTCTGTTTGATCACAAGTCAAAGGAGATGGAAGAAACCACACTGTACACATAATAGCATGCCAGATCTTTGGGGAACATGGGGATGATACATGTTGAACTCAGTTCTGAAGCACAGTTTGGTGGAGCTCAAAGTTGACCCATGTTAAAGTTGTTGCACACTTGTAATAGGCTAGAATGAACAGCAAAATATTAGTACAAAGTGGGACATAGGTATACTTTTTCCTTAAAAAGTCAATCAGGCAAACATGATTCTGATTCATAGTGACCCTACAAAATAGAGTAAGAACAGTCCTTTTGGGTTTCCAAAGTTGTCAATCTTTACGGGGGCAGAAAGCCTCCTCTTTCTATCAAGAGAACGGCTGATGGTTTCCAACTGCTGATTTTGAGGTTAGCCACCCAACAGGTAGTATTTGTTTTTCCAGGATTTACAGCCATTTCGTCTCTGCAGCAACTATGCAGCTTTGTGGCAAAGACTTTGCTCGTATAGTACAAAAGTGCTCCTAGACCATATGTAAATGAACGTGTGGGGTTGTGTTTCAACACAACTTTATTTATAAAACCTGGCCAAATCTAGCCCTTGGTATAAAGGCATAAATGCACAAATCTTTTGTGGAAACAGATGGAAGAGAGAGGGAATGGCACCCCAAAGCAGGCAAGTGTTGCTCCCCTCTCGTGGACTTTGTTTCTTATGCTGCTAATCTTCCATAAAAGAACCAAAGATCAAGCACTGAATTTTACAAGACAGCATGCTTTACAAAACTGTTGGGTGGGTAATTAGGTATATTTTATAGAATGTATGTGGACTTTTGTGGTGATGGGGGTAATATGAGGCAATATGGCAGTTCAGGACAGAAATAATATGGCAGAGTTCAGCAGAGAAGAGCTTATACAGGCAGTTGAAATACCCATATTTGCACTACTAACTGCTTTCTGGATTGTCTCACTGTAATAACAGCTTATCTTGGAATCTATCATTCATTAATTCATATAATGTGGCACCTCATTTTGAGAGAGCCCAATAGCATTCCACTGACTATGGAAGCACGTTTTTTGTTAACATACACATGTGTAAAATACCTTTTTTAGACTGCTAAATGATCAGCAAATGGAGAACAAATTCCTCAGTGAGCTTTATTTTTAAATGACATCTTATTGTTTGTTCCATCCATGCAGTGTTTCAATAGACTAATGGTGAATAGTTAGAAAGAAGATGGCTTATTATAATTTTGATTACTGTGGAAGTCAATGTGTATATATACTTACAGAGGGGAAGATTATAGATAGATAAAAGACAGATTAGACAAAACTGTCTACTGTTCTGTGTTTAATATACACTGAAATCCCCCTAGTAGTTGTGAACTAACAATATCTACAAGATTAATCATGAAAGATATAATTGCAAAACATTCACACCTTGAACACACTATAGCTTATACTGGCTATTATACAAGATCATGTTGGCCATTGGTTTCTTACTAAACAGAGAAGGATTCAATTCCTTTATTAATTTGGATAACAGTTTAGCAAGGCCAATCAGATAAGATCAGAAATCTAACATTGCTTCTGAATGGCTAAGAATGAACAAGGCACTTAACTTCTGTGGGCATCCAGGTACTCTCTGTGAAAATGAAAGCTATCGTTAGTAAGTTAAGGTCCAGCTCTGTGCCAAAATTGTAGTCAAGGGAAACAAAAAGTTATACATTTAAAGTGGACAAAATTGCTTGGCTAAATATTTTATATTTATTTAAAAATTACTACCATTAAAAAAAGTATTTTCCTCTGTGGGTGATTATCTGGAAGGGTTAAGTAAACCATGAGGTGGTACTTAATAGCACATTTCCACTAAATGTCAGACCTCTGGCCCTGACATCTGTTTTCAGTTACTTAAACAGCTGTCTGAAACAGCTGTAGTGATTGTGAACTTTATTTTTTTTGGTAACACAACAATGGGAACACGGGTGGAAGATGTAGATTAAAACCAAAAAGTCCTCAAAGATATTAGCAAGATTGTGGCAGAAACTTTTAGGGGAAACCCCCCCCCCAGTAGTTTTCAATTTTCTTTCTTTTTTTTAGAAAGATTTTCAGTTCGCCAATACAACTGAGATTGCTTAGATCAATCTTTTCAAACAGCTGGAAAAGAAACCCAATTTATTGAGCTGTAATCAGCATTTTATTTTAAAATAAATTGAATAGCAAAACAGTACATATTCCATGTAGTATGAAAATTGTTGTATTACAAGAAACATCTGTGATATTTTTATGCATATGTAACCAACACATGCTATATCTACAACTTAGATATCCTTATCACAGTTTGACATGAAAAATGTTTTTCTTGTTACAGAGAGTGACTAAAAAAAGGTTGAAAGTAACTGCAGGATGTCTAATTTATAAAGGAGCTAGAGGTTGAACAAGAAGACTTTTGATGGTGTTTCCATTTGGGAGAGTCCATATCCAGAGATGTTAATATCTCAAGGTTTTTTATTTGGTATTAATTTAACTGGTAAGGTGTCCCCACCAAACTCTACCCCTCTTTGGCAAAGAAATGATGATGCAAAAAAGTGTTGTTATATTATATATATATATATCGTGCTTTAGTGTTCCCTGATATTTAACCCACTGTGGATCAAATTGTGTCCCCCCAGAATGCATCAACTTGGCTAAGCTATATTCCCAATATTGTGTGGTTGACTGGCATTTTGTGATATGATGTAGTTATCTTTCATTTGTTGTAAATCCTGATCTCAACGTGTTTATGAGGTGGGATTGGATTATATTAATGAGGATAAGGTTATATTTGTTAGGATGATTGGCCAAGATTGGGGTGTGGTGCCACACCTTTCCTCAGGCCACAGGAACTTGAAACCACTAGCTGCTTCATGGGAGGAAGATAGCACTTTCTGCTCTTGTAAAGAGTTACAGTCTCTGAAATGAATGGGGGAGTATGAGCCAGCATTACAGGTCCCGTTGATGACAGTGAGCAGGGTTTTGAGTTTGTGTGAGATACATTACCTTTTATTGTCTATGAGATAAAAGAGAGAAACGTGAACAAAGAGAAAGAAAGAGACCTCAGTCTGAACACTAAAGAAGTGTCAACTAGAAAGGAAAGCAGAGACCAGAATGTTTCTTTTGGACCAGAGGTCCCTGCACTGACAATCTGCTAGACCCAGGAGAAGATTGATGCCGAGACTCCTGGTGATCTTCTAAGGAACACCAGTTGCACAGATATTGAAAGGAGACAAGGTCCTCCCCACAACTGCCATACAGAGAAGCTATTACCCCCCCATAGAGAAAAAACATTTCCATTCGTCTAAGCCATTCATTCACTTAGGGCATTTTCCTTAGAGTAGCACTAGATAACCAAGGCATCCTCTATTTATGAGGAAGTCTTTTTCTAGATGCATTTTAATTCTGGGGGTGGGGGAGAGGCCTAACATATAGCCTAATTAGGAGGAGTAGCAAAACAAGAAAGAAAAGAAAGAAAGAAAAAACATCAAGTTGTAGCATCACAGAAAAACATGCCAGATTTTCCAGCACTTTAGCTACTTTCTTACTATACATTTTATATTTATTGGAATTTTCAGGAGTGTGAATTAATTCTCCTAAGCCACTGGGGAACTATTGAGTGAATAGAAACTTTGTTAGTTAATAGAACTGGTATCAGACAATGCCTCCTTATCCCATTTTTGAAAACACAAATCAGCAGTTAGGGGACAATAAGCCTCCATAAGTGCTAATTTAGTACACACTATCCAGGCAGCCTTCATGAATAGTTTCTCAAGATTCCTCAGAAGCAAATCAACATCATAAAAGTACAAGTAAGCAAACACCAGAGACATTAAGTGACAAACACCACTTAACATAGGAGATAGGTTACTAGTTTTGTCTTAGTGGAGTCTTCCAAACTAATGTGGTGTTTCGCTTCAAGGGCTTTAATAGAGATGTCGGGAAAGGGTCTAGGGGATTTCACCAGCATGCTAACTAGCATGTATCAGAGACCTGGGTAAAAAATCGACTATTAAAGGGGCAAGATTATTTATAGGGAAAGCAGAGCAAGGTGCCCCACTGCGCGGCCTCTTTTCTGATATCCTCTTGTTAGTTAGATGTGGGGAAAGTGACAAGGTCATAACAAAGTAGCCACTAACTCCCAGCAGTGTAGAGACCCAGGGCACCGGACTCTGGGAAAACACACATGTTCATGATTCTCAAGGGGGTGCTTGGAAATAATGAAATGTGTACTACTCATAAAGGTAACATTCTTGCCCCTCCCTCTCCTTACAGTGGCAATATAACCTTGAAGGAGACACTTCTTCTGTCAGAAGCTATCCCCTGACATGTTAGCAAAGAGGCGACTTCCCAGGTTTCACACTTACCATAGCGCTTTCCATCACCAAACCAAAACAAACTCATCCAGTCAAGAGCATGGTGAGTTAGAAGTTGGGCTGCTAACCACAAAGGTCAGTAGTTTGAAACTACCAGCAGGTCAACTGGTGAAAGATGAGGCTTTTTAATTCCAACAAGCTTTAGTCTTGGAAGTCCCAAGGGGGCAGTTCTCTGTCCTATGGGGTTGCTGTGCATTAGACCCGCCATGACAGGCATGCTATTAGAATATCTTTGGAACTCAAAATGCCCTGAAGACAAGGAACTTGTCCTTTCTTCTATGCATTCCAAGAAATCTCCCAGCACACAGTAGGTTCTAGTTAAAACTGCCAGGGTGAAGTCCTGAGGACAAAGCTGACCCTATTTATTCATGACCAGGCTGGGCAACATCTTCTTATGAATAATGGCGTCTAGGGAGAGGAGATGCCTAAGACAGGATTGGAATGGGGCTCTGGGTGGGTGGTGTTAGGGTGGGTGGAAGACAGATAAGATTTTTATCTGTGAAAACCAACACATCAGAGGCAGTGAAAAGATGGCTGGTGCAGACATTTAAAATTAGCTTCCCCTGTCAGTTCCTTAGCAACACTCTACCAGAACATTATTGCTTTTAATGTGCACTGCTCAGCATTCACTCCTACGGCAAATAGGTAGGAACTGGCAGTGTACACGAACACTGAACGAAAAGAGAGGGAAAACACACAACTCAACCCCCCATTCTCGTTGCCCTTGTGGAGAGGAACCAAAAGTCCAGATGTTCTGCAGACCTTCCCTCCCAGGATGCAACAAAGAGGGGGCCATTCACAGGCCCCAAATCCCTGATGGCTTCCCCTTCAAGGCTTTTCCTCTCTTTGACCACAGTGGGATGACTGCCATTCTTTTTATTTATTGAAAGGAGGTAGATCAGTGACTTAGTTTTATGTCTGGGTCATAAAGCCCAAGAAATAGCGCAGTGAGCTCACAGCACCT
>PVJH01007909.1:0-28502 GCA_004026705.1 Nesogale talazaci | reverse complement strand
AAAGACATCAACTGCTTTCTATGCTAAATATGTATTCCATATATGGAAGGGAAAAGGGACAAAATAAAGAAAAAGACAATAACTAGCGATCCTATAAAAATCGGGCTAAATCTCCGTTGAAATCAGTGAAGATGCAAATTTTAAATATAAAGGGCATCAGCTTAAGTCCGAATACCTGCAACCTTGCTCCCCAGGCTTACGGTGGGCCTGCCATAGAGTGAAGTGGCTGTGCAGGCTCAGCAAAGGCAGCACTAAGGCATTAATTTCCTTCTCTGTGAAGGACCCATAACAATCCCTCTTATGTGGAAGGAATCTCCTAATTAACACTTTCACCAGGTAGCTGTGTCATTTCTAGAAACATCCCAATTATACAGGTAGTAGAACTCCAAATACTCCAACCTAGAAATTCACGTTTAAAAACATCTGCTGACGAATGAGTCCCAATTGGAAAGGAAACAAATCACATGGGTATGGAAGAGCACATTCGACATAATTTCCATCATTCCCTGTTGCTTCCAGGTCCTGGGGCTTACCTCTGGAACTGGGGAAGGAGTTGTTGAGTTGCTCCATCACTTCCTCTAGTCCTGTGCTTGTATCCTGAGGAGGACTGAGGTCTTCCTCACCTTAATAACAAAACAAAGATGACTAATTACAATGAAGGAATATTAGGGATTGGAGTGTGTGCCAGATCCCCCCCCCCAAAAAAAAGGAGGTGCTGTAAAAATTCTCACCTCTATGTCAGAGGTTATAATCCTACTTGGCAACAGGGAGGGTGGTCACTGTAATAATTAATGAGGCATGACAAATGTAGGGCATGTCTGAAGTTCGTCTCTTTTGAGACATAAAAGAGATCATCAGTGGAATAAGCTCATGGGGAGGGAGCTTCATGCCGAGTCACATGGAACCAGGGACCTTCCCCAAGAGCCGGCAGAAAGTCTACCCCCACAACTGGTGCCCTGAGTTCGAACTTCTGGCCTCCTAGCTCGTGAAAGAATAAATGTGCATGTGTTAGAGTCACTTGTGGGATTTACTTCTATTATGGCAGCATGAGATAACAAAGACAAGGAAAAAAGAAGGAAACAGGTCCATGATCACATTTTCACTATCATTAGAAATTCATTTTCACTTGCTTGAAAATAACCTAAATAACAAATAAATAAAAACCCTCAAGCTGAGTAATTAATTAGAGAACAGCAATTCCTTAAAGGGAAGAATTCCATGTATTAACTTATCTATGTCATTATCCTCAGAGAATAAAACTATATATTTACTTAGAAGTTAAAAGATGAAATTGGCAAATCTCCATTAACAAATATGAAACTTTTTTCTTTGTAATAAAAATGCGGTATCGCACACAGGCAGCCTATCACTTCAACACACAAGATAATAAAATGTGACATTTTGGGTTCACTCCAAGAAGGTGAGAAGGGAGTCGATATATTAAGGTATTTTTCCCCATTCTCTCTCTTGACATTTAACCAGAAATACAAACAAAACTCAAATACCTTCGAAGTCCAATGTCATCAGAAGAAATAAAACTTGTATATGACCTATCTAAGTAATAAAATATTAATATTTTAACTTCTTAGTAAAGAGATATGGAACAAACTAGAGAGGTCTGTCCTTTTCAACTTGGTTACTTGATATTATTTAGTCACAATGAGGTTGGTGGGTTTTGTAACAGGTACTTTTATTAAAAAGATTGTGGGGGAATTATTTGTTTATGTAAGGAAAAATGATGATCTGGCAGTAAGAGTTTATAGAAGGATGGTATTCTGCTGGAAATGAGAGTGAGTTCCCTTGTTGAGTTTGTGACACTACAGCTCTATTGCTCATACATGTGTCAAGGACATGCACTGAATAGCATCTTTAGGAAGAGGAAAATTTCATAAATGCAAACAAAAGTAATCTGAACTCTGGAGGTCACTTGAAACTGATTTTTCCTAACACTTAATCTTTCCATGGTGAAAATAACTTCTTTTGAAGCTCTGTTTTTGAAGCACATTGTCACTTCCATCTAAATCAAGACCTTGATTCAGCAAATCAATGAAGGTGAACATGCGTAAGGACCTTGGGTGCACATCTAACTTGAAAATGAATGGGTCACTGCAGCAACACAAAACAACACACTTGTACAGTATCTCAAATGCACTCATCATTTCCTTTGGTTTTTGCTGGTTGGATTGTCACCTAGGACAACCCCCACTTTATTGCTATGTTTTCATCCTTTCTTTTTATAGCACAAGTCGATAAAATTCTAGCTATCCTTTGAAATCCATACCCCAGTGCACTGTAGACTCTGCGCTCTATTAAATGGAGGAGCAAGAACAGGGGGTAGACAAAAATTCGGATTCTGTCACTCTCGTAGCAACCTACCCCAGAGAATGTCTTAGAAACACTAAGTGCAGGAAATAAGCACTGAGGGATTAAGGTCACAGAGTACTTATCCGTCATGGATCCAGTCACCCTGCACCCCCACAAAAAACTCAAACCCGAAAGCAAACTCAATGCCATGGAGTACATTCTGAGTTACAGGCAGCCCCACATATTTCAGTGTCCAACTGTGTTCCAAAGGGTTCTCCCTACATGGCTGTCATGTTATGGAAGTAGCTCAGCTGCACCTACTCACCCCTGGCCTAGGGAACTGCACTACCCAAGCACACAAGAGGGGGTTTCAAAAACCCCACCATCTGGCCGTTTAGTTTTATCCGAGACCTTGTTGACACCCTCTCATCTATACATACACACAAATGTGTATGTGTGTGTATTCATTTACTTCCTTCAGTTTATGTTTTCAGGAAACGGGTGGGACACATGTGGCCCGCAGGCCTTATGAGACCCAGGAACTCATCATTATCAGCTAAAATCAGAAGCCCCACCAAAGAGAAGCAGTTCCAGCCAAACACATTAGAGGCGGTAATGAAATGTGTGCCCAGTATGGCATTTGAATGACTTTACAACTATCCAAATGGCCCTTGGCAGAAAAAAGTTGCCTTGCTAGGCTTTACGAGGAAAAACAAAAGGCGAAATGCAGTACTTGGGAAGTTCTCTGGCTCTAGTTTTAAACTATCATGATTTGGTGAGAGTGGTCGTATTTAAATACAGTCAAGAAGAACAGGAATGGGCTGCTATTTGCGCTGTTCTGCAACCGACAGGAATTCTTGCTCTTTGGGGAAGCATGAGGCATTTTTAATGGCAGCAAGTCCACTTTGGCGGTAGTACACCTTGCAGAATAAATCAACAGCACCAGGAAGACACTCTTGCACATTGATGTTAATATCTGTGACAGTTTAATTACACTGAGGAACTCCATTGTATTGTGTTAAGATGCAGGTCCGCTTCGACGAATGATTGGCATTTCTCACCCTGAATTATTTCCAGGAGCAAATTATAAAGCATAACTCTAATGATGTGACCTAAGTTCATCGACACAGATAAATGATCATCTTTGAATCTCAAATTGGAACACTCAAATACAAAGGTAAAATTGGCTTATTTCTTTTAATGGAGAACTTTCTTGGCAGAGATATGTAACCATTCATACGTAGTAGTGCATAAACAAGTTAAGTATAATCTTATTTCCTTTCCTTGGGATTCTCAAGGATTTTAAGTAAAAATCCGTTGGTTTCAGATCATCATTTAATAAGAATGAAAATCAAATTTATCACATATATGCATGAATAGAAAGGTGAATCAACCTACTGGAACATGCTTGATGCCTAATATTTTGGGTCACATTGGACTGGAAACAGGGAAGTGGCTCCCAAACTGAGACACATTTTTAAGCTGTCTTGTACAACACACATACACATTTAGGAATGGTATGTCTAAATGGTCTATTCTCATTTTGGGGGGAAAAGCTTATATACCATTGATCTTAGAGGTTATCCTAATAAACAAACCCCCAAATCCGAGGGCACACAGCCTAAATCAATAAACAAGTAAATTATGGCAGGAGCTATATTCTCAGAGGAGAGAGGGCAAAGGCGGCGAGGGAGGCAGTCTGGGAAGCGCTCTTTGATGAGGTAGAGTTAGACAAAAACTTTAAGGACCTGATGGTGTGCGTCATAGAGTTTTCCTTAAGAGAAAAGCACTCCAGGCAGAGAGAAAAGTTAAGCACAAACACCCTGAAAGGGGAGTGTGATTAGTTTGCTCCAGCACCTGTCAGGCTGCCAGGTGAGAGTGTGGAGAGTGCTAGAGGAAGGGGTGCATTTCCCTTCCTGAGGAGTTTGGGTGTCATATAAAGCGTATAACCCCAGAGGATGAGATGCATGTGGAACAGACCCCAAGTCTGGAGTTAAGTCCAGCTGCATGCCAGTCAAACTCCAGTGGACCAACAGGTGTGTGGTCGACAAACGTTCAACTGAGTTGTGGTTATTTGTTACACAGCAACAGTTGACTGAGGCATAGTAGTAGTTGTGGTTGCTGGGGCTTTCAAGTTGATTCCAAATCACAGCGATCCCCATAAGGAAAACACTGTCCATTCCTGTACTACCCTCTCATTTGGTGTTAATTCTGGGCCCTTTGCTGCAACTACTGCATCAGTCCATCTCATTATGGGTTTTCTGACAGATAGATAGTACTATCTAAAGGCACCACCATTTGGGGGTTGGCTAACCCTCTACTAATATGTAGCTACGCCATCTCCGTCATATCAATTTGGACAGACCTCACATGGGTCACAGGAGAACTAGGCTCTATGAGGTTCTCAGTGACTGAGATTTGGAAAATAGGTCACTAGGCCTTTCTTCTGAGACACTCCTGGTTGATGTCAGCTATCAACTTTTTGGTTTACAACTCTAGGCATTGAACTTATGTACCACCCAGAGACAGGCAACCCCTGAATATCCCTGACTCTAACAGTAAAACCTGTGACCACTTGTCCTCCCTACTCTCAATCAAACTTTTAATTTATTTTATAAGAAAATGCTTTGTCAAGTCCCAATTTTGACCACCCTTCATTCCTACCTCATGGATTCATTGGCAGTTCAAATGGCATATTGCTAACAGTGAAGAGATTTTAAACTCAATTCATGGCTTCAATACTTGAACTTGATTCTACTCCATGGTCATTTCTACTAGCACACACCAACATTCTTTTAGGCTCATTGGCTAGTCTTCTTGGCTTGTCCAAAATGGATCCAAAGACCTCTATTCAAGTACTCACTCAATGCAAAAACACTTTGTTCTATTAACCTAACATTCCTTGATGCTCGCCTTCCTGATACAATTGCTGAAGACAAGGCAGATACATAAGCAAACGTGGTGAAAAAAGGTGATGGTGCCTCGCCATCAATAGACATAGCATCTTGGGGTCATAAAGGCTTGAAGATAAACAAATGGCCATCTAGCTCAGAAGCAACAGAGCCCACATGGAAGAATCACACCAGCCTTTGTGATCATGGGATGTCAACAGGATCAGATATCCAGCATCAAAGAACAAAAAAATCATAACATTGTGAATGAGGGGGAGTGCGGAGTGGAGACCCAAAGCCCATCTGAAGGCAACTAACTGAACATCCCCTTACAGAGGGTTGCAGGGAGAAGATGGGCCAATTAGGGTGCAATGTAGCAACAATGAAACAATTCTACCTTACAAGCCCGACTACACCAGAGGAGGTACACTGGTACAAGTAAGAGCTAGAAACACACGGAATCCAGGACAGAGAAACCCTCAGGACCAATAAAGAGAGTAGCGATACCAGGAGGTAAAAGAAAGATGTGGGGAGAAAGGGGAAACAGATCCCAATGATCTATACATACACTTCCCTGCATGGGCAAACAACAGAAAAGTGGGTGAAGGGGGACATTTTGGTAGTGTAGACATGACAAAATCATAATAATTTAAAAATTACCAAGGGTTCATGGAGAAGGGGAAAAAAGAGCTGATAGCAAGGCCTCAAGTCGAAAGAAAATGTTTTGAAAATCATGATGGAAACAAATGTAAAAATGGACTTGACACACTGTATGAATTGTGATAAGAGTTGCACGAATCCCCAAGAAAATGATTTAAAAAAAGGGGGGGGTTTAAAAAATAACTTGGAAGCATTTTCTTTTTTAAAAAGGAATGCTTAAAATCCCGGAAATACATGTTCACAGTGAAATGGGACGCTGATGGAGGAGAATACAACAGACACAGCTGAAAAGAGTTGGGTGGCACAATTTGAAGGGAGAAAAATGTAATAGTCTGCCACAGATAGGGTGTTTTTCTAATGGACTTGCTTTCAAAGCGATTTTAGTCATGACCTCTGCAACTTAGGTTGAGTACACAAAAGGTTCCTTACTTCTAGGGTGGAAGGTGAGGTCACCTGAGCAAATGATTTTCCCTCAAGAATGGGAGCTGTGGGGGGGGCAAGCTTATTTTCACTGAAGTAAGAGACAGTGAAAGAACAAATAAGTCCACCAATGTTTTCTTCTGGATCACAAATCTACATCGCCTATTATGTTGTTAACCAATTTACAACTTGATGACTTATTATCTTGCTACTTCACTCTCTCCTGCTGTTCTCCAGTTTTTCCAAAAGAAAATAATCCACCGGTGTATCTAAGACCAGATAATTAGCTTCCATTACTTTTTTTTCCCGCTTTACATTGGATTTGGGGTGGATGCTCTCAATTTTACACATGCTGGGAATGCTCTTTAATCTGTTCTGGTGTACAATGGTGATGTTGATTTTAAGTCGGTCAGTTTTTGAAAGGTGGTGAAAAAATACTGAAAGTGGTAGCTACTTTTCCTAGGTGTGTGGATTACTCCATATCTACACAAGTATAGCTTGTGCATCACTTTTCAAAGATTCATCCACTAAGCTCTTCTCGACTGGGTAACCCGTTGTATACATGCTCCTCAAATGAGAATGAAAATAAATAAGATTTGTCTTCTGCCCTTATGGAGCTTAAGTTCTAGGAGAAGAAATAAATCATATTTAGCATTTAAAAAGACAAATTACAAGATACAAATTATTGAGCCATCTGATGCATGGCTGAGCTCTAAAAGAAGCCCCATTGATTCCATATTTCAGGCAGAGAAGAATGGGATATGCTTGTGCTGAGGTCCAAAGAGAACTGACAAGCACAGAGCAGTGAGATAGCAAGAAATGTGTGGGTGTGCTGAGGGGGGATGATTGAAAGCAGTAACAATTTAGTTGGAGAAGGTGGACTTTGAATGCTATACTTAAAAAACCTGAACTTTATTCTGTATATGAACAGAAGCCATTGAAAATGCTTAAAGGGGTGGGGAGGAGGAATAATGCAGTGGACGTTGAATGCTAGGAGAGTAGCTGGAAGCATCAGGAAGACGGTGTGGAGAGGGAGAGAGGGGAGAGGCAAAAGAAATCCATTAGGAGACTATTTGTATTATTTGTTCAGGTTGGACATGATGAGGGCTTCTACTTGCATAGAAACAGGTGATTGAGCTGCTTGAAGAGCAAAACAGACTGACCCTGGTGATTGTGTTGTTGATGCTAGGCAGATTCATAAGCACTCAAAAGCCTGTGCTTCATTTTTTTACTGGGTGCTTTGTCCCTGTCCATAAACCCAAATGTAATCCCCTGCCTATGAGTCGAGTCTGACTCACAGTGACCCTCGAGAGGGTTTCAGAGATTATAAATCATTATAGGTGGAGATTGCCTCAGCTCTCTTCAGAGGAGTGGCTGTGGGTTTGAATCCTTGACCTTGTGGTGAGTAGTCAAAGGGCCACCAAGCTCCAGTCTCCAATTCTCATGGCCAGCAAGTTGATGCCGTCTCATGGGAGGGTCTGAGACTGTAACTCAGGGCTTCTCAACCTTCCTCATGCTGCAACCCTTTCCTACACTTCCTCAGGTGGTGGTGGCTCCCAACCATCACATGATTTTTGTGGCTACTTCATCACTGTTGATTTGCTACTGAGAAGAATCAGGAGACCCCTGTGAAAGGGTCGTTCGACCCCCAAAGGGGTCATGACCCACAGGTTGAGAAGCACTGCTCCCTTTACAAGCATACAAAGCCCATCCTCCTCCCTCGGAATTTCTGTGGGTTTCCCACTGCTGGCCACGCAGCTTGCAGGCCAACTCTCACCCACCACACCCCCACGGGTCCTGCCAGGGGCTGTCAGTATGAAAAGTGGGACGGTGCTGGGGGTTTGGGAGAGAGACAGGTGCCAGCCACACCTAGCATTTTGATGTGGGGGGAAAAGCCTGCAACACTTCACGACGGATTAGTCAGCAAGCGTGGGCTTAGCTGGCTTGCTGACTAATCTGTCCCTGTTGGTGAAGCACGGTTACAATCGGTAAATAATGGAAAGACTCGGAAAGGATATCATGTAAATTCAAGTCTTCCCAAAATCTGTCAATAAGGCTTTTTATTTTAGCTTTTTGCAGTTTTTTTTTTCCATTCAGGATCCAATGAAACTGTCATGTCTCCTTGGTCTAAAAACCACCCCAGCTTCTTAACATATTTCATGACACTGGCATTTCAGCAGGAGGCAGGCCAGTTGCTTTGTAGGATGTCCTTTCCGTTGGATTGGGTTCAAATGGAGTATGTTTTACGGGATTCCTGCTTAAGTGAGAGAATTTTATCCATGTTCACTTCCTGCGCATAATAATCCTGGCATGATTATAGTAGGAGAATATCTCTAATCTTAAAAATGCTCATGGGTAAAGGGTCATTCTGTCAGACATAGAACCTTTGAGTGGGTCAGTGGAACAGAAAACAAAACAAAGTACACCCACACCTCATGATGCACCAGAGACAAGATGTGTGGAGACACGTTAACATAGAGCTCTCAATGGATGGTCACATGAAGTAAGTAAAGGCTGTAAAATATACATGGCTTTAAATACAGGCTGATTGGGTAAGGAGCAACCCTGGTGATGCAGTGGTTAAAACTACAGGCTGTTAACATCAAGGATCCTGTTAGTTAGTTACTCAGCTGGGGCAAAGACCTGACAGGCTGGCTTGTATCAAAATCGGAGGGGTGGACACCCTCTGGGGCAGTTTTACTCGCTTCTGTAGGGTTGTGATAAGTCAGAATGGGATTCGATGGCAATCGATTTGTGGCTTTGTTTTTTGGGGGGTGGTGGGTTTGGGGTAGAAGGTATGGAAGAAGTCATAAAATATTTGCTGTTAGGTAGCTGTAGACTCCTGGATGCCCAACTCATGAAAGACAAAAGATGATAAAGTCCATTAAGAAATACGTGTGTTTGTTGCCTGTTCCTCCTAATAGAATATTTGTTTTATGGAGACACAGTCCCAATACAGGAACATATAGAATACACATGAATGGACGAAGTCTTGCGATCCTTCAGCCAGATCACTAAGTATGACTTAGCTTATTTTTTGTTGCTTTAAAAAAAAAACCACTGGAATTGTTTTCAGGAAACCAATTCCTCTCCAGAATATAGTTCAGCAACTCTCAGCCTTATTGTGCCTGAAACCTTCAAAGTACACACATCGAAGTAAACACCATGTGTGTGCTTCTAGAAGACAGTGGGTGTTTTGCTAAAATGGAGTAGGCTTATGCAGCTGGGGGAGGAGGGAAGGAAGAAAAAAATCACCTCTGAATTTGGTCTGTTCTCTCAGAGAACGTACTTTAGCACATAGCTTTGTCCGTTTCACATTGGCAAGTTGGTGCTTGACTTAACTCAGGCATGTGAACCAAGCCGTTCTGCCCTTCTCTATAGTTCTGCCCCTATTTCCTCAGCTCCACAAACCATCAGGACCACAGCGTGATGTGTACTTTAATTTGGGTGCTTTAATAGGCATGCTGCCTCTTCACCAGTGTTGACAGGTCTACATAATTAATGCTTCTAAGCACCCAGGGCTCTGAATCTCCCTGCTAAAATATGCGACTTAGTTTCACATGCTTTACTTACTTCAAAAAGAGAGCTCAAGCGCGAAAACCCTAAAGTAGAAATAACAACAGTGGCACTAAAGCTCAGCTATTTTGAGAATTCATAGATTTTTCAAAGCTGTATAATACTTTTTTCATATACAGCACTAGTGTTGACATCCAAACCGCCCATTAGCCATATTCCAATCTCATGTGGAGAAAGCTAATCTGACATGGAAATTACCCTAAATCAATGAGGTATGGGAAACCAGCCCTGGACATATCCTCTTTCTTTTCCAAAGACTGAAAAGCTTACTTTTCTAGGAGACTTGACTTTTCGAGAGGACGATGTGAATGTTGCTCACTCCTCCAAATTCTTCAAAGAAAAGTATCTCTCCCCAGAACCTTCACCCAACTTGTTCAACATCTTTATTCATTCCCATCCTTATCACCAGAGGGGCCCTCACCATCCTGCCGATGAGATGGACACACCCAGCCCTCTCAAGTCCATAGATTGTGCCCCTTGCCCACAAGGATATGTACTGTCCTGACCAACTCACCGGTTGGCTATACTTGAGTTGTAGGCATCACTTAAAAATATTTTACTTCCCAAGTAGGCGATGAGTCAATCAGGGTGCAGTAGAGAACTAATGGTTCACATAATATACTTGAGGCCTCACTCCCCCCTCCCCCCCATCATGACCTCAGTGCAACTTCTCAATCTGGACTAGATGGAAGCATGTACATAGCTATAGGCAAGAGATAAAATTCACAACACATTGAACCCAGGCACAGAAATGAGAATAGAGATACCAAAAGGGTAGGGGGAAGGGCAGGGGAAAGGTGGGGAGGGAGGGGGGTCACTGATTGCAATGAATGGCACATAACTACACATCCCCCCCATCCAGGGAAAACAACAGAAACCAGAGGGAAAGGGAGACAGTGGTCAGTGTGAGATTTGAAAATAATTAACAATCTATAATCTATCAATGAGGGTTGGGGAGGATGGTAGGGGGAAAAAAAGAACTGGTCCAAAGGGCTCATTGAAAAATAAATGTCTAGAAAAGAACAATGGAATAAATGTACAAATATGTTGGATACAATTGATGTATGGATTGTAACAAGAGTTGCAAAAGCCCTCAGTAAAATTATATATATAGATATATATTACTTTCAAATGTTCAACTTTTGAATTTTCCTGACTGAATCCCCCACCATACAACTCACTCACATCTTTTAACTGTCCCTGTGCTTTCATGAATTGTTTTAAGCAATTTCCTGCTCTTTATTTGATTTTCATGAAGGAATTTAAACAGAATATTAACTTCTCAATCAAGACACCATGGTACCAGGCCATAAGCCTTTGTGTGAGGCATCAAGTGCTGTTAGCTCTCTTCCTTCCCATGCTTTTTCCTGTCTGTGAGGTCAAATTGCTAGGGCCAAGCATTACCAGGTTAGGACCCAGGGAAAAGGAAGCATAGATTGTGGAACTGACTCATGCTGGGCCTTCAAAAGAGAAGGAGAAATGAAGAAGCTAGAGCAGGTTTCTGTGACCTTTGTCAAACCTCCTATTGCTCAGCTAACACATCAGCAACAACCAGTGAGCAGAAAGGGCAGCCCCTTTCATGAACCATTTAACCATGCCGTCATTACCACCATATGTAGAACACCTTACAAAATTTGACCTTCTTTAAAATCACTTATGTCTCACCAATTCCTGCTTTCTTGGAACAGAGTCCCAGGGAGAAAATATTACTCAAGGTTGTATTAAATTGACTTGGCTGAGCCCCGGTGGTGTAGTGGTTGTGTGCAGGACTGCGGCCCACAGCGTTGGAGGTTCAAATCCAGCTGTGCTCTCCAGGAGCAAGGATGGGCCTCTTACTCCTACCACCAGGGGGCAGCGGTGCCTCCCCAAAATGAACAAATAAGCAAAGAAACAAAATTATATTGACTGTTTCTGCACAAAAATTCATCTTGCTTTTAGCTATGTCCTTATTGCTATTTGGTAATGGTGCCTTCACTTTCCTCAAGTCTCACCCATGCTAAAGATTCCATGGTCTTTCCCCTGATTAAGAAGGCAGCACGAGAAAACCCTGAAGTGGGAAACAACCTCTGTCGTTGATTCCCCTTCTTTTGGCTGAACCTGATTTCTCACAAGTAGACAATGACAGCATTTACGGTGATCTAATGAGTTGGAATTTGTTTACATTTTCCTGGAGACAACTTCAGCTTTGGATTTTCTCTCCACTTTTTCCTACTCCTTATTCCTTTACAGCTCAGCCATACGGCGATGTTCCCCAAGGTTCTATGCCTAAGAACCTTTGCTGTATTAGTTCTTGTCTTCAGCTATCAATTCTGGGGCATTAACTTCAAATTTCTCGAGTTTGTCCTCTTACACCAATTGCAGGTCTGTATATTTTTCTTTCTGCTGGGCGTGAAAGATCTACCAATTTTTTTCAAACACAATTCACACACCAGGAAATTGTATCACTACCTTCTTTTAACTATATCATCTCCTCTCATTTCCTTTGCTCACATAAGCCAACCCTTACTCACCCAGTGCACTATATTGATATAATAGTCTCAGCCATCTCTTCCTATCCCATGACTCACTACCTTAAAGCTAAGGTCCTCAGAAAACACATATTTTAATCTTTTGAAATGCTGGTATACCACCTGATCTCGGTACCTACATTAGTTCCCCTTTGGGGCAGGCACAGATACCAGAATACATCGTTTAAGAAAGTTCCCGGCACCCTCCGCAGCTGTTCCTCACCTGATGTATGATTTTCAATGACCCCTTTCATTGACATATACCCAAATCACTCAAACATCTCTGTTCAACACTGAGGTCATGATACTGTAATCAGACCTTCCGCTGTAACCTTATTTTCCTCTGCCTCTTGTTTGCATATTCCCCTTCTAGTAAACTGGACTCTAAGCTGATGCCCACCTTCAGTATGAGTTTCTCATCTTTACCCCTTTGTGTTCTCAGGTTCTTCTTCTAGGAATGTTTGATCCATACTTCCCTCCTCTGAAATCCTTCACAAATAACGATTCATCCTAAAGTTCTCTCTGTGCTCTACCACCAATACAACTAGAACACCACACTGTTTTATGTTGAAAGACTGGCTCTGTAATGGGTAGGATATATCACTTCTCTGGTACTCCCTAAGGCATATATGACATCGCTTTGTCCACAAATGGCATTAGATTGGTTAGTTAATGATATGGAACTGTGAGCAATTATTTTACCATGTCCAAAACTGAAAAGGCTTTAAAATTTAGGTGTAGCTAGGTCACTTACCCATGGATTCTGAAGTTTGACTGCCAACCACCCGAAGCAGCATAGGCTGGCTGCTGTCTGACCTCTGTAGAGAGGTAGAAGGCGAGGACATGGTTGTACCATTCACCTTGGCCTCTGCCTGGGGCTAAGGCATCCAAAAGAAAACAGAATTATTTTTCATAGTAAACAAACACACATACATGCATAAAGCTATGATAGGCATTCTTGACTCTCTACAATTTGAACCTTTTTTCAATCAGAAACAAGAGCGTTCAAGAGGTCCCATTCGCACTAATAGACCCTCATGAGCAACAATGAGTGTTTCCATTTGGTTCAACAAAACATGCTAGTTGGAAACAGTCCTGCAGAAATATGAAAAGGCACATTCCTTTTCCTTCCCCTCTTTCTATCGCTTGCTATGCTGCTAGCATTCTGCTAGGCACAGAACAAATAGTCCACACACTGATGCTGGCTGCACTTAGCACAAGACCTCTGAGGTCTCTGTTTGACTTTTGTTGGAGAGGAGGCAGGGAGCTCCGAACAATGTGCTAGGTGAGAGAGATGGGGGCCTCACTTGTTCCAGCAGCTGTCTTAGTCTATGGAGCTGTGACTCCAGTTGTTTATTGTGATCCTCCAGGATCTGCATCCTGGCTTCCAGACGGCCTTTGTGCTGACGCAGAAGCTTGGCCTCGGCAATGAGCTCAGCATCCCGGGGGCTTTGCGGTGAAGTGGGCATCATTTCAGGAGGGGATGGCAGTGGGGACAGGCCTTTGTGTTCATGCTGCTGTTTCAGACGATCATATTCTGCTTGCAGATTCCTGTTTGCATTGGAATCAAGGAAGAAAATAAGGGGGGGGGGAAGGGAGAGAAAGGTACATGAATGCCATTTGTCAGATTTTATTGAACATGGTAGGTAGATGCATCTGACCACCACCAAACACAACAGCAAGCAAGAAGGAGGCACTTAATGAGTGATTTGTATGATGACAACCTTACCAAATGCTAAAAGAACAAAAGAAAATTGGAAGCATTTGCCTGGTGTGGGACGAGAGCTGCGTTTCAATGTTTTATGTTACAATAAAAACATCATGCTCTGACAAGTACACAGCAAAGAATTGGATCCTTTAGTAAATGTGACTCTATAATGTCATGGAATTAAAAAGTTTATACTGCTAGCAATGTTTTGGTTTGCTTAAAATTCCATCAAACATTTTCAAGAGAAATGTATAAGAATACAGTAAGCGGACACTCATGGATCTACTATCCTGCATCGAAATATTTTGGAGAAATAAAATGTAACAGCTAAAGTTGAAAGTGCCCCCAGATACCCTTTCCAATGTTTCGCTCCCTCCTCACCAGAATCCCCATGGAGATAATACCATATTAATTCCATGTCCTACATAACTATGAATGTATCCACCAACATTAAGTTGAACTTAGTAAAGATGCTGGCACTTGACTGACTTTACCAAAAAAAAAAAAAAAAGGAAGAAGGTCATTGCATATAATTCAATCTCATAGCATTACTTTGCATGCTCTTAAACTTGACAGTTACAAACTTTATGCTTCAGCGTGTACATATCAGTCTAAAGAGTTGCTTTTGTCTTCAATATTGTTTGGAGATTTATCCATCTTGATACACAACAAATAGTTCAAAGGTCTTTTTATGCTTGAATATGTCAATGATATTCTCCTATGATTGGGCATTGCTATTTTCCCAACTTTGTACTATTATATACAATGATATGATGAATTATCTTTTTATTTGTTGCCTTGGATACCTGATTAATATATCTAGAGGTGGAATTGTTGGGTCCTATCAACATCTCCATTACTATCTGCTCCCAAATTGTTCTTAGTGGTTTTAAACATTTATTTTCACGAGTAATATATGAGAATCAATCTGATGCATGTATTCTATTTAGCAGTCCCCTGATTATGAGTGAGGTTAAATTTCTTTACAAGCTAATTGACTTTTCTTAATAATTTTGCTCATTTTCCCACTGGATTGTCCTTTCTCTGATTACGCTGAAAGTCATGGATATGAGTGATTTCTCTCTATGATAGGAGATTCTCCCTTTGTCCAGATTAATGAAGTACATAAACTTGTGACTAGATTTCCTATTAGAAAAAAAAAACTTCTTTTGCTACACACCTAAAATAAATTTTGTTCAGGTGATGTCTTCCAAAATTCCAAGTTCTAAACCGTTGGCTCTCCCCCTTGAAGCAGAAATCCATGCTAGATCTACTCTAGCATGGATAACTCTACCTCATACCTAACTTTGACAAGTTTTATGGGAATGTCTTGAAAGTAATGTAGGAAATTAATGTATGATTCTTTCCACCTACAGGGATGGGACCATCCCTTATCTGTACTGAATGGAATTTCCTCCCTGTATTGATTACAATCGGACCTGCTAACAATCTTCTAGGATAGTTATATGTGCAGTTTGTTTCCTTATCAATCTGCCTTGATGAACAGTGATTAGCAGATATTTAGCAAAGTAAGTTTACCCTCAACCAGACTCTGCACACTGGTACTCTTTGGGCGGAGCCATGTTGGTGTCCACTGTAATTCAATCCAATGTCTTCTCACTTAACTGTCAATCAGCTACATGTTTCTGTGAAGATGAAACAGTCTTCACGGTTCCCAAAGTTTCATTTGGTAGAAGTCTCTCCTAGTTTCACCTTGTCAGAGGTCAGACTCACTACCATCGAGTGGATTCCGAATCACTTAAGCTAAAAGAGAGGTTCCAGAGACAGTGTGCTTTCATTTAAGAGTCACAGCCAAGGCTCCTCTTTCCACCAGATTGGGTCATCCTGAATGGTCCCTTTGAAAACATGGCTTTGGGACATGGACTTCAGGATAGTGCAACATGCAATTACTGTCTTTCCAACGGCTTTCCATAAATGCACTGATAGGAAACAAGCCACTCTCTACCACCAAGCCGATTCGGACTCAGCGTAACCCTGGTACAGGATGGGTCAAACTGTCCCCATGGGTTTCCAAGACTAACTCTTTATGGGACTAGAAAGTTGAGGACCGACTAGTGGTTTCAAACTGCCTTGAGGTTATGACCTATTTAGGTACTTTGATCTTTGGGTTGAGTTCTCTATTATTCAACACATTCAATTTCTATTTTTGTGTTTTCTAGTGCAAAACTGAAAAGATTCATTTTGATCAGCCAAGACTGCTCAAAGCTCAGGTGCAAAGAATACCAATTGCCATGTGTTGGCCTTTCTTGCTTCCCAGATATTTGAGATTTCTCTTGGTAGACCATTTTTTAAAAATGTTATTTTAAAGAATCATAGCTGTCAAGTCTGGAAGACTCTCAGCAATTATACTATTATTTGTCTGCCATTCCCTCCTATTCTCTGCTCCTAGAACCCTCACTAAGTATATTTTAGAAACTTTATGGCCAATTTTCCTCCTTTTCTAAATTGATCATTTAAATGTCTGACCCTTTTCCTCTTAGTGCTGTGTCTGTACGTTCTCCTTTTCATTGTCAAATGTCCTTATCTTCTCTAACGAGGTCCAGTCTGGAGTTCACCTTGTCAAGTTGAAACTTTAATAACTACAGGGTTCAGATCTAAGGATGGATATTTTCCAGAGCCATCTGCTCCTTTACCATTACAGTTTATTAGTTTTTTTTTTTAGAATTTAGTTAATGTTATTCCCTTATTCATGTCTTTCAGCATCCTAAATATACTTTAAAATAATCTTAATTGTAGTATCCTCATTTTCTTTACATACATACTTAATTAATCTTTTGATTGCTAACACTTGAGGGGATATCTTCTTTTAAGATTTTTGAATTTGATTTAAAAATACATTTTGAAAAGATTGTGTGTACATTGTCAACTATATTTTTGTGAGTATTTTCTTTGCATTTCGCTCTACTTATGAATTCATTTCTCTGTCCAATGAATTTGTGAGTGTTTCTAGCTACCACACAGGGACCTGTGGTGGTAGTTACATAGTGTCCAGTGAATTCTGACTCATAGCGACCCTATGTACAACAGAACAAAGTCACTGCTCAATCCTGCACCATCCTTACAACTGTTAGGTTGGAGCCCCTTGTTGCAGTCACTTTTTCAATCCATCTTTTTCAGGCTCATTTCCAGCTACATCTGATATTGCTACCGTGCAGTTTGTTCTCTGAAGATATATTTTCTTACCAATAGTAAGCAGGGGTAGCCATTCATGGGTCCAAGGTGGAGATCGATGGATACTCCTTTCCCAAATGCACTCCTTACCCTCAAACTCTGTCAGTTAGGTTCAAGGATGGGTAAAAACTATAGCCTCTTATAGCCATTAGGATAGTACCTTTGAATTTTTCTTTCAAAGATGTGTTTCTCCAGGGTTTTTGGGAATCCCTAGGTTCGGAGATTAATCCTGACTCTGGGCTCTCATTTTGTGAGGAGAATTTGATGCCTTTTTGTTCAGCAGGAGCTGGAAGCAGCCCAAGGACTTGGCCTTACTTCATGGCTCACCATGCCTGGCCTTGTCTCTTTCTCTTTCCATTTTCAGGGAGATGTAAATCTTGTTTTACAGTTTAGCTCTCTATTCTTCATCTTTCTCTCAACATATTATCTAACACCAGATAAATGGTAGGCTCAGAGAAAGCTGCTTTAAAGCAAGAAGCCTATCAGAGTACACGGATTTTATAGATGTCTAGTCAAGGTTCGCTCTACTCTAATTAAAGACTCAATTCACTAGACCAGGATAAAATGAGACAAACTAGTGCCATTCTCCTAAAGGAATATGTGTGATATGTACACTTCCTAGTGAACTCAGTAATAAACTTGATTTTGAAGAACTACTTTTCCCCCCTGAAACTCTGAAGTGGGCCAAGTGATCCAGCCAAAGTTTCTGAGAGCTAAGAATGTTCTGAAAGAGGTATATTGCCCAGGAACCAAGTAAACTATACAGTCTTTTACTTTCAATCAAAATTATCTTTTACGATACTTATAAAAGTTAAAAGGATTATCAAGAAAAATTGTTGCTCAGGGGGTTGGGTTAAGAGGTAACTTTTACTGTTTCCTTATAAAGTGTGGCCATGGTTACATGATTATGCAAGAACAGATTTCTGTTAAGAGTTTGTAAATGGAGTCATACAACCCTGATTAATTCAGTCACTTTCTTCTCTTTACAAACAGATCATAGTAATATTTTTTAAAGTATATCATAATGGTAGATTTTGGTGTTTAGATTTTTTTTTCTCAGAATTGGTCAGTAAAGTCACCACTGTCTCAAGATTAGTAGTTTTACTGCTTAACTCTCAAGTTCACAAATTGGCCATTTTAAGCCTCAGTTGTCAATTTGAGTTGTGACTGGTATATATTTTACTTTCCTGAAAGTTAGGTATACATATCACCCTACTGCTTCTATAACTGTTAGAAGGTTGTCATGGAATCATTTCAACACAGATGATAATATGTCAGCAATCAGATGACGACTCCATGGAGAATCAGTTTACATTCTTGATGATATTGTAAATTGTAATTCTCTGGTAGCTCCCTAAAGAACATTCATTCAAATTCATTGCACAAGGCTACCGTCACTACAATTTCTTCCTGCAACCCCTCATCTTACAAGTCTTCCATCTAAGATCCATCTCTTCTTCTCTACAGTTGAAAAATGCTCTATTCTGCAACTACATAGAGAGGATTAACTTTAAGTCACCATGTATGTAAATGTGGTTTTCCAGATACAAATTGCTTTCTAAAATGTTTCTAACCACCACACATGTTCCTAACCAATACACATGGAATGTGGGTCAAATTGACCTTGATCCCTGAAATCATGAAAGCCACTTGGGCCACAAGCAATAATTGATGATAAAGAACATTACTATAATCATTGCATAGTTTCTAATTGACAGGTCAACTTACCCTTTAAAAGAAATGATATAAGGAGAATTTTTAAATAAAAAAAATAAAAGTCACTTCCCAGTGAACAATGTCTTCTTCAAACAGGCTTACATAGTAGAAGTTAGATCAAGGCGCTTACACAGATATAAGGTCTATTACATAAAGTGAGGCCAGCAGCAAAGGGGTGCATCTAAAAAGAACAGACCTGCAGAAATCCAGCTGTACCCTCCTAACATTTGTAAAGCAGCTACATTCGATTCATCCATTGAGAGTCAGCCTAATAGTCATGCCTGTAGAGCTCTTTTGGCCAGTATACATATAGCAAATGAACCATTTCAGCTTATAACACACACATTCTGCAAGCATGATTACAAACCAGAAATTGCACAGAACCTTTTTAATTACACTAAATATACTTAAAGCTACATGATAAATTATTGTCAAACAAAATGTCAAAATTACCTCTACATTCAGCGGTAAAATATATTAATGTATCTTGGCATTAATAGTTTGGAGAAGGAGAAAGTCACAGGGTGGAAAGCAAGAGAATGTGTATTTTACATCTGCCTTAAGCAAATGGTAGGACCTTCCTCTTTTCATTCCCACTCCTGCTTGTATTTCTCATTTTTTCCCTCTTGACATGCTTTCCCATTCAAGCATTCAGTGTTCTTAATCCCAACTTTTCCTATTGAAATGGTTTCGCATTCTTGATTTCCACCTTTATACTTCTCTGGACTTTCACAGTACTGTGTCACTGCTTTCAACAATGTCTATATTTAAAAAGAGATATCTTAACTTTTTATTTTTTAAATATTTGTTGGATCAGGAGAAAGGTTGAATATTTGATTTAACAACCCCCCCCATACACACCCACCACTGTCTTTTTCTGCTGCCCTTAGGAGCCCTGGTGGTGTAGTGTTGATTTGTTGGGCACAAGACCGGCAGTTTGAAACCACCAGCTGCTCCCTGAGAGCAAGACTGGGCTTTTTGTTTGCTTTTGTGTTTTTGGGCCTCACTGCCCTCTGGTGGTTATGGGAACTACCGAGTGCCACTCCTGAGAGCCGCCGCTGGATTTGAACTGCCAAGCCCGCAGGCCACAGCCCCGAACTCAACCACTTACGCGAATGGGGCTCAGCCCAAGACTGGACTTTTTATCCTGTAAACACTGACAGTCTCCGGAACGCACGGGAGTTACCAGCAATGACTCGATGACAGTGAGTTTGGTTTGGTTTTGGTCTCCCCGAGGCTAAGAAAGGAATTAGTGCAAGCTTTGAAAGCACCGTTTGGGAATCAGAAAGTCCTTGATTCATGCCTTGGCTTTGTCATTTGCTGAGGTTGGATAACTTATTCAAGCACTAATCCCATTATTAAGATTAATGAACTAGTCTATATTATATACTGTACATAAAACTTTCTTAGAACTATGTGCAGTCTATACTAAGTATTCAATAATTTCTGGTTATTGTTGTTATTTTTTTTACTTCTTCCTCTCCGTATTCTGTATTTTATAGACTTGAAAGCTTAAGGGATGCTAAAAACTTTCCATCAAAAAAAGCTACTTTGATTATCTGAAGTGAAAGCAATATATGAAAACTTACTGAGTTTGGCAGAAAACAGAATGCTTACAAACTCATTCATCACTTAATATTTACTTTCATCTTATATAACTGAATTTTAGCCCCCCCAATAAGATTATATCAACCCCAGAATTAGACAATAAATGTATACAGTCCATTATCTGTGATAATAATAAAGTTTATTATATGTCAGCATCTGGACACTGTGAAATCACTAAGTTAAAATTAATAAGAGGAGAATTCCTTAGGTTTTCTTTAAATTGCAAGGCATATGACAAAGCTCTCAAATTATATCCATAATTTACTACTTCAGTCATGATGTTTGGACCAAGTCTATTGGGTTAATGTTTCTAGATGTGCCTTGGTGGAGAGCAGACAGAGCTGAGGAAACTGATGGCGCCCAGCCACCAAACAATAAAGTAGCCGGGCTCTTAAAGGCTAGGTGAACAAGTGGCCATCCAGCGCAGAAACAGCAAAGCCCACATAGAAGAAGTGCACCAACCTGTGTGATCACTAGGGGTCGAAGGGAGCAGACATCAAACATCAAAGAACAAGGATTAAATCAGTAATAATGACAGGGAGAGGAGGGTGGAGACCCAAAGCCCACTTGTGGGCAATTGGACACCCCCTGACAGGGGAGTCATGGGAGGAGATGGGTCTGTCAAGGGGCAGTGAGGTAGCAATGAAGCATAAAACTTTCCTCTATTTCCTGAAGGTTTCCTCCCCCCAAACATCACGGTCCCAACTCTGCCCTGCAGTTCTAGCTGGATTGGAGGAGGTGCACTGGCAGATTTGGGAGCTGAAACCCAGGGAACTCAGGGTGGATAAACCCTAGGGGTCATTGGTGGAATGGAGTTGCCGGATGGGTGGAGGGAGGGTGGGGTGGAGAGAGGAAGCCAGCTATGGGAATCTGCAGACTGTCTCCTATCTGGAGGACGGACGTAGGGAGGAGTGGGCAGGGAGAGATGTCGAGCAGTGTAAGATATGACAAAACAATAATCATTGCAGAGTAATGAGGACTGGGGGGGAGGGGGGAAAGGTCGGAGGGGGAAGGAAGTGGGGCCCATATCAAGGGCCCAAGTGGAAAGGCAGATGTTGGGAGAATGTTGACGAGGGCAGGCAAGTGGGAATGCTTGGCCCAGTATGTGTAACTACGTATTGAACTATGTATGATGAAAAGCGATGTATGAGCCCCCCAAAAATGATTACATTAAAAAAATGTTGATACATCAGCCAATATGTTGCATGACTTTTAGGAGACAGACCAGAAAATACTACTTGGCTTTAATTTATCTTTAATGATTGAGATATTTTTCACACACTCTTCATCAAGAGTGAACACATTAATATCTATAGAATAAATATATCATTCAAAAGTTAGACTCCAAAAGAGATGAATTCAAGAAAATTATAACCACTATCAATGGAAACAAAGCAAATAGGAAAAAACCAAGACAAAATGGCAGTGAATAATTTTCACCATTTTAAAGGGAAATGAAGATTAGAGAGGTTTTAGAAGTAGAAGAATTTTGTCTGCAGTGATAGTGTTGTAGGGGAAATGTTTCAATTTTTAGATAAATATAGTGAAATATAAAACTATAGTTGTCTTTGCTCGGGACAAAAGACATAACAGTCCCTAGGAGAAGCATAATTCTATGCTTTGTGAAATCCATCTTGTGTCTCTCGTGCAGTTAAAATTTGCTTAGAATTCTTCAAATAAATTAATCTTGATGGCCTATTTTTCACTTCCTGATATGCACTCCTTGTCATATCTGATCCTACAGTGTCTTCTATTACAATGACTGAAATGACAAAATTATTTCTTTAACATATGCTCCAGTACTTGTACATGCACTTTCCTAGCAGCAATGCTGGTATTAGCCAACAGGTGAAAATAATCCAATGCCCCTCAACTGATAGAAGGATAAACTAACTGTGATATGTTCAAATAAAGAATATTAGTCATAAAATGAATGAAATCTTGTTACATACTACAATTTAGATAAACATAAAAATAGTGTGCCAAATTAAAGCTAGACACAAAAGTTGCATTTTTCTGCTTCCATTTATATAAAACAGGGGTCCTTGAACTTTTTAAACAAGGGGCCAGTTCACTGTCCTTCAGACCATTGGAGGGCCTGACTATAGTTAACAAAAAAACGCACTATGACCAAATTCACTGTGGGTCCCGCATAAGTCAGCTGCTAAACAGGAAGGGAGCAGTGGCAAAAACACCTGGCGGGCCAGATAAATGTCCTCGACAGGCTGCAATGTGGCCCATGGGCCGTAGTTTGAGGATGCCTGATACAAAAAAATACACAAAAGGCAAATCAATAAAGGCAGAAATTATATTAGTGGTTGTCTAGGGCTTGGAGATGAGAGGAGAAATAGGGTGTAACTGTTAATGGGTTTGAAGTTTCTTTTAGGGGGTGATGAAAATGCTCTAAAACGGATTGTGATGATAGTACAATTCTGTGCATATATTAATAAACACTGGATTGTATGCCTTAAATGGATGAGTTGATAGTATGTGAATCATATCAATAAAACTGCTATAAAAATAATTCCTAGAGTATTTTTGACAGTACAAAAATTATTTCCCCAGTGAAGACAATAATCTTCTAATATTCTTTCTTACTCTAGGAAAATCAAGCCTTAGTCCATACGTATTAAAGTAAAAATATGTACATGGCTGTAGCATTATTTATGTAGACACTTCAATATTTTCAGATGAGAAGTTTTGTTTTGTATTAGGTCAAAAATAAGCCCAAGTCTGAAATAACCTACATAATGAATGTTTTAAGTTTAATGGAAAATGATACCATCTTTAAATAGATATATTAAGGGATCTAGGAAAAGAATAATATAATAGGAAATGAGAAAAACATGAAAGACAGTTGAAAATTAACCCAAAAACATCCATCAGGAAGCAAGGGAAAGTTTAAAGGATATTCATCCATTCATTTATTCAGCACATATTTATGCATCTAAAATTATGGAGATAAAATATGAAAAAACTGCTCCCCTCACCCTCGAGTAGTTTCAGAGATATAATTTAGTGTCTCTACAGTAACAATCCTTAAAATAATTCTCTGAATTATGATCTCTAATATTTATATATATATATGTGCATATACTCCCACCCTTTGAAACAATCACTTATCGTCACAAGAAATTCTAGAAAAGGGATCATAGAATTTTTTACAACATGTAGCCAGCAGATAAGGCAGCAATGCAAAAACTTCAAATATTGGCAAAGATCAACTTTTAATTATTTAGAGCATGAAAAAAAATAATAAAATGGGTATTTAGTCACTTGAAGAAGCCATACATCAATATAGGTAACACAGACCAAGGTCCATTTCTGACTGGGCTGATGGTAAGGAAACAGACATGTCTAATTTCTGTCAAGTACACATGGAGCTTTTTGATTTCTTTTCCTGGGCGGACCATATACTCTCCCCAGACTTCATCTTCTTTAAGACTAAGACCACTCCAAAGTCCACTACTTCTTTTTAAATTTTATTTATATATTTTTGCCCACTAACTCTTAATATGAACTTCTTTTTCTAAACTCCAGACTTGCCTTTCCAACAGTCTTCTATATGTCTATTAGCCCTGGGCTCTGTGAACTGGAATTTGCTAAGGACCCACCTACATGGCATTAGCATATTGATCATTTCCATTCTTTCTGAAATATCACAACCAGAAAAGGAATCAGCTTCATCAGGGTGTATGACATGGGATCATGTACTAGCTCTATGTCTTGTGATGTTATAGCTAATCTCACCTGGAGATGGATGTTACACCTGTTATACAAGAACTTGTGCTGTAAGAGAAATAGCTTTCCACATGTTGATAATTCACCTTTTAAAATCACAATCCAGTAGTGGCCTCAGCAATCAGCCTTTGCATCTAACTATTTAGAAAAAATTAACCATAATTGTGATACCTTTAGTAAACACTTTTTAAACATTTTTTACAACTTTACTAACTAATAATTAAGAATTCCATATAGAAAGATAATTTGGGCAAATTATTGATGTACTGTTAGTGGTTTAATTGGAAAGACTTTCCCATTGTCATGGGAGAAAATTTAATACCCACCTCTGGATTTTCCAGACCAAATCAGCGTGGTCTCTGAGACTTACAATGCAAAAACGTGATTCTCAACCTTGCTAATGCCATGACCCTTAATATAGTTTCTCATGTTGTGGTGACCTCATATGTGGGCAGACCTGCTTGGAAAATGACAGAGGAGTGGTGTCGGTGTCTAAATTCCTAAGACCATTGAAAATATGGTCTTAGGTGACCCCTTTCAAAGGGTCATTTGACCCCATAAGGGGTCGTAACCCACAGGTTGAGAACCACTGTACTTGAGTCTTTTGAAAGGGTCATTTGACTCCTGAAGGGGTCACGACCCACAGGTTGAGAACCACCGTACTAGATTAAATCAAAAGCTACTTTGTAATGAAAATCTAGACCATTTGCAAACACCTTGTGAAATTTTAGGTTTGTTGTGCAAACCTGGAAAATGAACACGTGTGGCAGTGAGATTAATGGCTCAGTGAGCTTTGCCTTTCTATATCTCAAGTCCCTTGCTCTCTGATGGTTAGACCAAGGTGCAGCTGCCTGAGTCAGTTCCCTGCTTCAGCTGACAAGACTCACTTCCTGCAAGACATCCCTGAGAAGCCACATGGATCTACCCTGATGCAGCCCTGGTTGCTGGAGCAGATGCTCGGAGATCCTGGCTAGCGCTGAGTTGCTTACATACTCAGTAATTCAGCTTTCTTACTGCAGTAGGCATCATTGCATGTGTTTTGTGAGTTTGAGGAGGGGTTGGTAGATTGGTGTTTGATATAGGGGCTAATGTTGGAGTTACGGCTTGGGCTGGACTGGGTTGGGATGCTTTCTTAATGTACACTTACCATTTATATAAAAGTCGCATATATCTCTATCTATCTATCTATCTATCTATATATGTATATGTCTCTATGAATTTTGTTTCCATAGTCTACTCAGACTAACACACACACCTCTCCTAACTACTCCCTCTATTGCCCCCACATGGCAGTGGTGAGACTTGTTAGCCATTATATTAGAAAGTCAGCCTGCTTGCCTTGTTTTCAAAGTTTGTCAACTTAATATAAGTCAGCATAATAGAAGGACAATCTTTGGCCTCTCAGAAAAGGTTAATCTTAAATTGGAGACTCTCTTCCCGCCTTTGCTCTAATTAGAAAAAAACTAAACAATGTATGTTGGAATGTCTTAAGATCATGCTTTCCATCCTGTCTCTCAGGTGTCCTAATTGTTTTATCTGGATTGCTTTCTCCTTGAAAGTACCATGAATATACAGTAGTATAATCTTGAACTTTTTTTCCTAAAATCTGTTCAGAGAACACTGCAAATGGGCTTGAGGTCCTCTAAGCACGAACACCATGCTACAAAATGCATTTTAAGCAATAGTGCTTTTATCCTCAGGGAACTATCCCAATCTCTTTGGCCTATATTATTAAGCATTCCACAATTATCGAAGGTCAGTAGAAATAACCTCATAACATTTCTTTGGTCTTTGTTTTTTGGTGTGTTTTTGGTTTGTTTAGTGTTGCTAAGTCAATGGATCACATCAAATGGGGCTGTAGGTAACAGTTGGAATGCAAGCCTCATTCTAGACTAGGTACAGCAAGGGCGTCTTCACATACTGTAGCACAGAGTTCTCCATCAGGAAACAAACAGCCTTTTCATCATAGGACCGCTAATAAGGATCAGAAAAGGTCCTACATGTAAAGGGGTATAGTTTTTGTCCATAGAAAGCACTCAAATTATGTTTCTTTTATTACGATTTTTACTGCTGCTATTATACAAAGTCAGAAAAACTATAGCCCTTTCTCAGGTAATTTTGCATGTTTTTCTTATCCCATATGAAAAGGGTTACTATGTTTATCTTTGTCCCTTGGCTGTAAGGAAGCTTGAATACATTTGAAGCTCAATCATATCAGCTATGCTAATCTCTAAAATGTGTACTGATTTACTATTTATACAGGGGAAATCTTAGTGCCATGATTCCCCCACACCCTCCAAATCCTAATTGGGAGAGAATACATATAAAACCAACTGATGGGTCTGAGCCCTGGTGGCGTAGTGGTTGTCCGCGGGACTGCGGCCCACTGGGTTGGAGGTTCAAATCCAGCAGCAAGTCTGGGTCTCCTACTCCCACCACCAGAGGGCCCCAAAATGAAACAAGCCCCCCTCCCCCCCAAAAAAAAACAACAACGGAGGAAAACACTAATACCCGCATGTCTTGGAGGATACAGAAAGTAAGTTCAATATGTAGCTTTTCTTTGCATTTGCTATTTCTAATTAGATGGTTTTTCTGAGTGCGTACATTATGTTGGCTTTTGCTTATTTCTTAAAACATCCTTTCCCAGTTCTTCAATTTAAATATTTCTCATCTCCTCCCTTCCTTCTCCCCAGGTCACATTCATTCAATGACCTTCCATTTTCCATCCTTTCCTTACTCCCCTACAACAGACTTCCTTGAGACTCCGAAGGGACCTTCACTGTAGAAATTCACTATCTGGGAATAAATCTCAATGATATCACACTTACAGTAATTTTTCTCAATCATTTCCTGCTTGAAAAATCTTCATTGTTCAACTTTACAGCAGTGTTTTTCAAAGTGGGTAACACCAACCTCCTGGGCTGCTGCAACGATGTAGGCAGAGCTGTGAAAGCGGCTTTCAATTAGACCATGGGCTATAGTACAGAAGTTGTTATTTGCCAGATGTTTTTTTCCTTGAAAAGGAGGTGGTTGGCCAAATAAGTTTGGGAGCCTGTGGGCTATAGGATAAACCCCAAACTTAATAGTATGATTTATAAATCCTCTCAAACTGTGGTTTCAATCTTCCATTCCAGTCACTACTCATATTCCCCTCTTTCCACAATCTGGGTCACACACTTTAACTCAGTTCTCCATCAGTTTGGCAAATTCTCTCTCTCTCAACCTGAAAAATGATTCAGTCTTCAACCTCCAGCTCCCTGCGTGATGGTCTCTCTGATCTCTCAGCATTTGTTGCAATTAGCTATCATTCTGCCTAATTAACTATAATTAGTGGTTTATATTTTAATGCCATTTATTTAATTGTGAGCTCCATGTGGACAAGGACCAATTTTATTTATCTTTGTAGTCTCCATCCTGACAGCCTTAGAAACATATGAAGCATTCAGTACCTGTCTGCCGAGTGGAATGGAATTAAATCCTTAGGCCTCAGATATAACTAAAGACAAGATCAATCCTACTGTATGGTCTAATAATGGATTACCAAAAGGGGTGCAAGGGTCTCCATAGGAGATGCAAAAAGCGAAATGAAATAGATTCTAAGAAAGCCAACCTTTCGCTAGGTGTACTTGTAAAATCTGAATATTATGTTCACCTGAAGGTGCTTGAGTCTTCCTGTGTTATGAAAGAAACAACCCTCACAACTGTCCCGTTTCCCATGCAGAAACACTAGGTTAACCAGACATATGTGGGAATTTTCTTTAGATTTTGAAAACATCTGATTCTAAGGTACATGGAGCCTTGGGATGGAGGGCAACCCTAATCTCTCAAACTCATATACTCCACATTAGAAGAGATTTAATTATCTGTGGTTAAATCTTATATTGGTCTCTAAAAGGTTTAAGGCAACATAAATACATTGACCATAAGCTGGCAGTTAAAAAGAGAGGTCATTAGGATACAGGGAGAAAGAAATTGGTTATCTGAATGATCCATCCATGCCTGTGAATGGGATAGCAAGAATCAGTTCTTTCAATTAACAATTAATGGAGAGCTAACCATGGGAAATGTAGTTATTGGGCTCGTCAGTTAGACATTAAGCTTTTGAAGCATGATGATGACTCCACCCCATGTGCCTGTCCTCCCTCCTTGTCTGTGTAGAGCTAAGGCAGTAGACCTAAC
>PVJH01007908.1:56586-89442 GCA_004026705.1 Nesogale talazaci | reverse complement strand
AAAAAAAAAGAATGTACTATGATATTAATTTCTGTATGGTTTTTGCTACTAAAGAAGACCATGAAAAGATTAGATAAACAATTTTCTCTAAAAATATATACAACATAAGTATCTAATAAAGTAGGAAGGCTGAATTCTTATCATTTTTACATGAGTATAATTAACACTATCCAGACAAATTACTGGATAGTAATTTGAAAAAATTACTATCAAAAAACTATTACTCAAATTTATGCATCAACCGGACTATTGATAAAGAAATTGAAGCATGCTACCAATCTCACAAGTCTAAAATGGAACAAACATGCAATCAAGATGCACTGTTAATAATAGGCAATTGGAATATGAAAGTTAGAAAAAAAAGAGGAAGGAACTGTATCTGAAATCCAACTGATTACATCAGGGGAAAGAGACGATGGAGAAATTCAATATCCGCAGCTAAAATGATGTCAGGGGTCAACTGAGAACAGACCATCACTTACATGTAAGTTCACAGTGAAACTGAAAAAATTACAACAAATCCATGGGAGCCAAAATAAATCCACCCAAATGACAACAATATCGCAAGAACAGACTTGGCACATGAAGAAACACTAATGACAAAAATCATGATCAGCTGTAGGATGAATTCAAGAATGTAATGTGGGAAAAAAGAAAAAGGTCATTAAAAAGACAGGAAAGAAAAATCAAAGTGGATGTCAAAGAGACTCTGAAACTTGCTCTCAATCATAGAGTAGCTAAGGCAAGTGGAAAAAATGAAGTCATATACCTCAACAGAAACTTTCAAAGAGGAATTCTTGAAAATAAATGAAAATATTATAATGAAATGCAAAAACACTTAGACTTAGAAAACCAAAGGGAAGAGCCCATTTAGCATATCTTAAACTAATAGAACTGAAGAAAAAAATCAAGCCTTGAGTTGCTATGTTGAAAGATTCTTGGAGGAAAATTATTGAATGATGTAGGAAGCATCAAAAGAAGATGGAAAAATACACAGTCACTATACCAAGAAGAATTCCTCAACATTCAACAACTCAAGAGGTAACACATGGTCAAAACCAATGGTGCTACAGGAGGAAGTGCAAGCTGGACTGATGGCATTAGCCAAAGACAAGGCTCCAAGAATTGATGGAACACCGATTGGGATGCTTCAAGAAGCTGTTGAAGCCCTGGAAGCAATCATTTGTCTATATCAAAGAATTTGGAAGACACAATCTGGGAATCAATTTTTCATTAAAGAAGATTTAAAGGTTATCTTCTGCTCATAAGCCCTGTAGAGCTCAGAATAAGCAAATAAGGGCAGCCTCACAGCTGTAAATGGCACAGTCATTTAAGAATTAGGAATTTGATCCCAATCTTATTGTGCATTTATCTAAAATAAAATACCACTTCCCTACAGACATTATGAAATTTAAAAGCTTCAAGGTTTGGGGGAACCTAAATAATCAATACAATCTTGTAAAAATTCCTTCAAATTTTTTTCCAGAATTATTTTCCCACTTGTTTAAATATAATAAGCTGTGATGCAAAAGAAAAGTTAGTTCTATCTGCCAACCTACAATGGTCCTTGTGTATCCTAATATACTTATTCTGTGATGAAAAAGACTTCAGGAACCAGTAAAAGAAATGGACAAAAGGAAAAAGAATCCAGCTGGTACCCTTCAGGGGCTAGAGGGGGTCAAGGAGGGGGTCTCCCCTGCAATCATACAGGAAGAAGGCATGTTGATTCATTTTAGACTAAAGACCTACAGATTTAAGAGACCAAGTGAGTTTTGTGTTTGCTTGTTTGTTTGTTTGTATGTTTGTTTTTCTGATGGAACCCTGGTGGCATTATCAGAGTGTGTGTGTTACAACTGCTAACTGAAAAGTCAACATTTCAAATGACCAGCTGTTCCAGACAAGAAAGAGGTGTTCCTCTCTAGTAATTATGCAAATTTTCTGAAACCCTCCTCAAGGTTACTCTGAATTGGGAGATACTCAATGGCAGTGATGTTTGAGGTAACTGGATTTATTCAGTTCATTACAATATCTTAACATTATTCATATTTTCCCATATAATTAAATTTTTGTGAACACGGTACTAGTCACCTCCCCTACAATTACTTATTTATTATTTTTTTTGTTTTGTTTTTTGGGAGGGGCATCACTGCTCTCCGGTGGTGGGAATAGGAGGCCCAGCCTCACTGCTGGAATTGAACCTCCGTCCCAGTGGGCCGCAGTCCCGCGCACAACCACTACGCCACCAGGGCTCAGCCCTCAATTACTTATTTATTCATCTTTTTTTCTAGACTGTAAACTACACAAGTCCATAGATTATTTTTGTCTTAATCACCATTATATTTCCAATGTCTCTTCCACAGTGAGCAAACAGACAATAAAAATTAAAGCTGAGAGAAGCCTCTTCAATCTATATTTACAGGATTTTTGAAATATCTCTTATAATTTGTGTCATAGTTTGCAGTTTAAACACTGCAGCATCCAGTAACTGCATTGAAATGCACTTCAGCAATGAAAAATAGCTAAATTCAGTCCTGAGTTCATACTAGACCTCGTTATCATGCACGATACCTGTTTTCCCTACCACCTTTTTGAAAGAAGGAGAAATTCAGTAGCCACTGTGTGCTAGCTATTTCATTTGGCTATAAAATAAGGATTGTGGTCAGGGTGTGTTTCCCATTTCACATACACACAAAGGGCCCTCTATTTCCCACAGAGATATTGCAATCCCGCACCTTCCACTGGCAGAGGAAAATGATAACAGAACCTAGAGTCTAACAATCGTTACTCCACACTGAGCATCTAACTCCCCATTTAAGTATGTAGCTTCCAGAGTTAAATTAAGACTATCAAATGAGTGCAAACACCGTGTGTGTGTGTGTGTGTGTGTGTGTGTGTGTAATAATTAAAATAAGAAATCCAATTACAAACACCCAAGAAAAATGTTAACAGAACTCCCTGAAACTGCCCTGCCTCTTCGGAATGTCCAGTGGCTAGTGTTCTAGGAGCCATTCACTTGAAAAAGATAGCCTCATGATACCAAGGGTCTATGCTGTGTTGTGTACACTGTCACTATCCAAACTATACCTAGTGTCTGTTCATGAAGTGAATGGAGACCTCACGTTCATGTTTGATTCCTGCTATCAATCCCAATTCAGATGGATCAAAAATGCCATTTGCCACATTCTTTCTCCCCTGTCTTAATGATAGCACTCACTGGCAAAGTGCCTGAAGCTAAAGGTGAAAGTTAATCAGAAAATAGATAATTGAAGCTCACAAGTTATAGAGTTTGAAGTGCTGCTGGATTCATCCCGAAGGAACTGCTCTGTGCCAATAGGAAAGGGTTCTGCTGCTTTGTTTAAGAGATAATACAGATGTATTTTTTAAAGGCAAATTACTTTCATCTTTTTTGAATGACTGGAAAACTACTAACTTCCAACTAAGAGTCGAACTTCTTCCCCTGTCAAATGTGTGCCTATGGTTGTTGTCACTTAGACTACCTGTCTTCTAGTGTAGGTTCTAATGTGACTTTTCTTTCTCAGAAGCCTTATCTCTAGTATACTTATCTCTAGTATATCATTTAAATGATGAAAGGGGAAAGACTCATAGCAAAAGAAGTTAAGAAACATAGAGGCAAAGGGGTGATTCCTTTGGATGGGTATACACGGAAGATGGGAATTCTAACACAGACTCCTGATAAAGTAGATTTGAAGAAATGGCTATGCTTCCCTTGACCCTCAGGAAAATCAAACTCATCTATAAGATTTGTCACTAGACAGATTCTCATTGCCCTACTTATGTATAAAATTTACTAATTTACTAAACTATTCTTACTTCCTGGAGATTTGGAAGCAAAGCTTACCTGCTTTCCTTTCTTAATAATTTTTAACTTCTTCCTCCCAATTGATCCCTTCCAATCTAAATTTCAAAATTCTCAAGTCCATGCTGTTCAAGTTGAAATCTAGAGTCCTTCATTGAAAGGACTATCTTTTTCTAAAAATGCACATCCCGTCTTGTCACATGCTACTACTGAACTACCAACAAATGATGCCCATTGTGTTGATAATAAACCCCAATATTTAAATTCCCGTGCTAGTGCTTGTAATCCTTGTCTACCTGCTCAGCTGCACCTTTTTACTCCAGCCTCTAGCAGGGGTTCTCAACCTCCTAATGCCACACCTCTTTAATACAGTTCCTCAGGTTGTGACCCATCCCCCTCCCCCCAAACCATAACATTATTTTTGTTGCTACTTCATATCTGCAATTTTGCTACTGTTATGAATCAGGTGGGCCCTGTGAAAGGGCCATTTGGCTCCCACAGGGGCCTGGACACACAGGTTTGGCAATCTAACCATGTCCTGGTGGTGACGTCATCTTCAGTTTTGAGCAGCCCGGCAGGGCAGAGGAAGCTGATGGCAGTAAAAAGCCTCACCTTTCCTCTAGAGAGTAGCTGGAGGCTGCAGCTGCTGACCTTGAGATTAACAACTGAAAAGGCTACCCTCTAACTCACCTGGGCATCTTCTAGAAACAATGGACCGATTCAAATTCTCTTCAAGCACTCAGCTTTTCTCTTGCCTTTTAATATGTTACTTTCTCTCTCCTCTGCTAACACTCTACTCTTCCTGCAGAAACAGATTCAAATGCCATTTCAACATCCAGCTTTGTTTCCCAGTGAATACAATGATGTCTCCACTCCTCCAAAATTACTCTAAGGCTTATATATCCCCTAGACATGTTTTGTTCCCCGATCCATGTTTTGTCCTGTACACACTCCATGAAGGGAATATGCAGCTGTCTTATTTTGTTATCCTCCCTCCGTGGCCCTTGGGCAATGTGGAGAGTAAGCTACAAAAACCGTTTCAGAAACATGGAGAAAGATACTACCAGTGGTAGCCTCCCTGGTTCACATGATTTCAAGCTGTCCTACACCAAATTCTAGTGGTCTGCCACATTTAATAAACACAGAAACCATAATGTTTGGTGTTCTGTTTCGTTTGGTTTTGAAATCTGTAGTATCTCAGAGAATCTGTTCATTTGCACACTTGTCTCAACACTCCTTCCAAATAGAATTTCTTTTCGGGTTTTATTCCCAATTATTTTATTAGGGGCTCTTACAATTCTTTTTTTTTTTTTTTTTTTTTTTAATTTTAGGCATCACTGCCTTCAGGTGGTGGGAGTAGGAGGCCCAGCCTTTGCTCCTGGGTGCCAGAATTGAACCTCCAACCCAGTGGGCCGCAGTACCGCGCACAACCACTACGCCACCGGGGCTCAGCCTACAATTCTTATAACATTCAATACATCATTTGTATCAAGCATACCTGTACACATATTACCATATTCATTTCTAAACATATTCCACTTGAGCCCTTGGTATAAGCTCCTCCTTCTCCCTCCCTCCCTCCTTTTTTTAATGAATCATTTTATTGGGGGCTCATATAACTCCCATCAAAATCCATACATACATCAATTGTATGCAGGCCACATTTACACACTTGTTGCCATCATCACTCTCAAAACACCCTCTCTCCTTACAGGCCCCCAGTATCAGTTCTCTATATTTCCCTTCCTTCCTCCCCTTCCCCCGTGAACCCTTAGTAGTTTACTAATTGTTATTATTTTCATACTGTATAGAGAAGATACTGGGAGAAGGCCCAGGTAATATGGCAGAAGACAGATCAAATCTAGGGCTACATATGGTAGCCAACTAGGGGGGAGGGGGGGGGACAGATGGCGATGAGTAGAAAGGGAATGGGGCACTAAAACATCAAAGGGGAGCATATTGTTTACATCTCCACAGGGAAAGAGGGACCAAACTTAAACCCAGAGACCCAGGTTGTGAATGCAGCACGACAGCATGGAGTGGAGAAACAGTGAAGGGACCTGAGAACACAACCCCAATCCCAACTACAAGGGCAGTCACCTCTCTACCAGAGGAGTTTGCCTTGGAGTTCAGCACTGAAGCTGAAGCTTGGGGAGTGAGATACGCCCGACCAGAGCACATGAAAACAACTGAAAACGGAGGAAGAGAATGGCGTGCATCCTGGCCCACTGAGCCTTCAGGACGATATTCCCACTCAGAACAGGTAATTTACAAAGAGGACTATATGGCTGGCCCCACTATGAAATAAGGCTACTCAAGGCCTATCGGGGCCAGGATGAAGAAACACAACCACACCAATGCAAAGCATTAAGAGTGTACAACTGAGCATGGAGTTCCAGATGGAGTGCCAAGGATATACTTTGGGGCCAGGGTATGGCACCCCATCCAACTCAACCAGGGGTCACTCCTGGGGGTCAACTACAGACCTTGAACTTTATACAGGTTTTTATATTGTTATTATTTTTATTATTCTTTTACATATATGTATATGCACATTTATATGTGTACATATAGTATATGCACATTTAGGGGGTTTTCTTGCTGTTGTTGTCATTGTTTTATTTGCTTCGGTTGCTTCATTTTAGGAAGCCTTTTTTGTACATATTGTTACCTCTGCAGGTCTATGTAGACAAGATAGGCTGGACAAAGAGTCTGGAGGCGAAAACAACAGGACTGATGGTTCCGGGTTAAGGGACATGGGAGAAGGGGAGGAGGGGGAAAGGAGGTGATGTTGACCAGCCCAGGGAAAAGGGAATAACAATTGATACAAATGCAGGGACAAGGTGGGTGAGGGAAGACCGATAGGGATTGTTTAAGACTAATGTAACAGAGAGAAAACACTGAAGCCCAAAAAGAGGCTGAGCATGATAGTGGGACAAGAGGAAAGCAGATGGAAATAGAAGAAGGAATTGGGGAATAATGCGCATTTATAGAGGTTCAAATACAGGTGTGTACTGAGGTGCATATATTTATAAGTGACAATGGGGAAATAGATCAACATGCATACTTATAAGGTTAGTAGTAGGACAGCAGATGGGCATTGGACCTCCACTCAAGTACTTCCTCGGTGCAAGAACACTTTGTTCTATTAAATTGGCATTCCAAGGTGCTCACCTTTCTTTTCGTTTTATTGTCACCAGATAGTCATTTCGCATGACTACATGGATTGTCAGTTAATATAAACCATAGGTCATAAGCTATTGTGACAGTAAAAAAATGTTCAGTATGTTTTCAACGATCTAGACAGAGATAATCACATCTGAAGAAGGGGGTCTCGGGCTTGTCAAGAAATATAGGAGGAAGCATAACCATGCATCTTAAAACAGCAAAGCAGAGGGACTTACGCATGTCACCAAAAGCTCCCTTTGTCACTTTGCTGGCGCTTAACACCACTACTGTGAACTTGTGGGAATACTGGTGTTCCACCTGGAAATAAAATGACAATAATGCAGAAATCAGCCTTCAATAGAAAACTCAGATGAATTGTTCTCCTAAGAATTCCTTAAGAATGAAACAGTTAGTTTCAAAGATAGTTGAAAGCAAGGTAACATGCATCCCAGAAACCTTCTTTGATCCTGTGACTATTACTATTTTTAGTCTATCTTCTTTCCCATCACAAAAGCATTGAAAGGTTTAGATTATGATTTAAAATAGCACTACCAATGGCCTTACCTGTATTCTTTTACTGTCAGTTGGACCAGGCTTTTAGGGTGGGAAAAAAATGTAAATCAGGACTTCTGGCCTTCCTGCAGCACAAGTAGGCTTTGTACTGGTTAACTAGGAAACTGGCTAAAACATGCGATGTCAGAGCGAGGGAGATGTCTGCTTTGTTTTTGTCTGTTACTGCTGCTGACTCAGTTCTTCCCCACCCCCACCCTCTAGCAAGAAATCACCAGGATGCTTGTCAATCTCTATTGGACAGGAAATAAAGCAATTATAGGCAAATATTTAGTTGTATTTTATTGTATTCTTTATTTTTTAAATGCTTTCATTTTCAGAAGAAAAGCTACAGGCAAGTTTTTTTTTTTTAACATTTCAATTTAATGCATTGGCTATAAACGATATGAAATGTTTGGTTTGGGGTTTTTGTTTTCTTTGGTTTTTTTAGTTTCTATTAGGCCTGGTGGAGTAGTGATTTATTCTTGGGCTGCTAATCACAAGGTCAGCAGTTTGAAGCCAGGAGGAGTGAGATGGGAGCGAGACTAGGCTTCCTGCTCTCAGGAGGAGGGAGCGTTTGGAAACTCACAGGGGCAGTTCTACCCTGTTCTACAGGTTTCCATGAGTCAGCTTGGATCAGTGGCAGGGAATTTGGAGGGTCTTTTTATTAATCTTCTGTCTACCATGCATTTAATAACTAGCATCTTCATTTAAAAACCTCCCCAAACTCGATATTAGTTATTCATAACCCTCACCCAGAAAGCAGAACAGGAAGCCAACATTATTTTTCTGGGCAGTTGAGATGATTACAAGGTCGCTCACTAAATTTAAGCCTCTTTTTCTTATCCTAAGAGAGACTCACATTCAGACTGGCCCTATTACACGGACTAGTAACTGCCATCAGAGGTTCCTCATTCATTCTAAAAGATGCTTTCCTACGGGCTTCCCTGCAACGTGAGGAAGGACAGCAAAAAGCAAAGAGACAGGGGGAGAGTGTGAATGAGTCTTACACAAATTTGTCAAAAAAAGACTATCAATATACAGAAGGGTTGTGAGCAACCAGAAATATACTCTACATAAATGAAATTATCAATCATTGAAAAAAATATACACACATAAAAGCAAAACAGATATTGCCATTAAGTCAATGCCAAGTCATGGTGACCCTGATGTTCCACTAGAGTTTGCTGGGCTACGGTCCGCTTGGGAGCAGAGGGTGTTGGCTTTCTCCCTGAGATCTGAGTGTGTTTCCTCTCTCAGCTTCTCAGTTAATAGCAGAGCACAGACCTTTGATATGACCCAGGAAGCCTCTGAAAAATCATAAATCCTTTCCTCTAAGGTTCTGACTTTGTCCTGACTGCTATGAATGACTTGGAGTTCTATGCTGTTGACAGGAAGGAAGGGAAGGCTATGGCAGTGTAAGCTTTTATAAACACGTGTACTTGCAGCATTTGGGGCCCAATGTGGCCACTCTAACTTAGGGTCACTAGAGTCTGATTCAATTCTAGGACACTGAGTTTTTTGCTGAGTTGATCAGAAATAAGAGGAAGGACTACAAAGGAAATAAAGAAATAAACACTTTAAATGTTTCTATAAGATAATTTTGGAAACCTCTAGAATTTACACCTTTTAGAAAAAAATTGCCAGGCCTTTCTTCTGCCTCTAAGTAGATTCAAATAATCAACATCTTACTTAATAGTTGGACATTCAGCCATCTTCAGTTTTCAAAATAGGAGTGTCAAAATCCATTTTTCCTTAACAAATGTGAAGATTAGCAGGAAACTATAAATAAAAAGGAAGCCCTTAAGACACAATAGTTAAGCACTCAGCTGCTAACTAAAAGGTTAATGGTTGGAACCAACCAATCTATCCTAGAGAAAAGAAGAGGCAATGTTCTCTTCTAAAGATTGCAGTCTAGAAAACCTTAGTTGGCAGTTTCAGTCTGCCACAAGACTCCTGATGAATCAACAGTGACTGAGTGTCACCTAACAACAGTATCTATAAAGTAAGTACACATTTCTTGGAGAAAACTGTCCACATTCAATCAGTAATTATTCAAATCGTTTTTGAAGAATGTCTTGACTTGTTTCTTAGTGTCAATGTCACGTGCAATTTCAAATTAGCCCATCTGGGCTGGGTTCCCACTTGGAGGAGAGGCATTTGGTTACGTCTCAGGGATGGTGCCAGAGGAAACACTATTAGTGAATCCACAATTAGTATTCCCCCAGAGGAAACTAATGATTCAGCACAGCTCTAGTTGTTAACAGGCAGCTAACAATGCCATATTTCAATTGAGATGTCAAATCTAAACTCGGTCGACTGGCTTAGTCACCAAGGTTTTCTGAAAAGGGCTAAGCCCTGCCTTCAGGTCTTGGCAAATCTAACTTTGAGTGTTCCTTAATCCATAATCTTTTCCATGGTGATCACCAAGATAATTTTCCTACACATTGGGCTGCTCACTGCAGATTCGGCAGTTCAAAACCACCAGGTGCTCCAGGGGAGACAGACGAGCCATTTTACTCCCATACCGAGTTTCGGTCTCCTCAAACCTCAGAGCCCATGCCCCCTGTCCTAGACAGCTGGTTTGAGCTGGAATCAACACAATGGCAGAGAGTTTGGTTTTTGATAAGCAAAAGATTGGCACTTCCAACCCACTCAACAAATCCCTTGGGGATAGAGCAGAATATTACAGCCGAAAGAACCCTATGGAGCAATTTGACTATGCCCGAGAGGGTAGTGTAAGGATTGGAATCCACTCAAAGACACACAACAATAAGACATTTAAATATATATGTTCCTACATGCACAGGCTTATTTCAAACAAAATATGTCTCCGTGATCAGTGGATGGATGCAGACAAGTTCTCTTGGTTATGCCCTTATTTAGTCTTATAGGATGTCTCCAGAAAAAAAGAACAAAAGAAGTTACTTAAAAATAATAACAACAAAAAACCTGTTGCACGAAAATTCACTAGCTCAAAGGCCAGATCTTTCCATCAGGCTTTTAGGCAAATTTGAAACTAATGAAAATTATTTTATAGGCTAAATCCACTATAACCCAAGAAGAGTCTTAAATGTGCCAATACATTCCAGAAAGCAAGGTCCCATCAAAGCACCAGTGTATTGACTCGTGGGGACTTCATATCGGGGGATTGGCTCCAAAGGTGTCAGAAACTGAGAGGATTACTGCAGAAAAATCTAGAATCTAGACCCTAGATTAAGGCTCCCAAATGACACACAGCAATCGAGGTTATGAAATAGAATTGGGAAAATTGAAACCTGAGTTAGCAAAGAGAAGGCCAGGAAAGTTAGACAAAGGACTCCCATTTCCCTCCCCCAATTACAAATGAGCACATGCTCATTCTTCAAGGGGAGCACGCGCTGTCCTATATGAATTTCATTAGACAACCCACTCAAAGGCCTGATTTTGCCTTCCCTGACTTCTTGTTGTTCCCCAAATTCAAAGAATATGTCAAAGGGATGCTGTTTGGGTTCCTTCAGGATAGCAAAACTGTCATTTTCCCATGGTGTCAACCAAGAGCGCACAATTCTTCAGGGGAAGGTTATCAAGGGGGAAGCACTGACAACAGAAATGCATAAAGCTAGATAGTGGATAGCTTCACATTTTGATATCTATTTTTAAACATATTTCTAAGACTTGGTAGCTATACTTTTTTACTTACATTTGTACCCTCTTTGCCATAAAAAAAACATTATAAATAAATGCATAGGTTCATGACTTTGATTTCCCTGTGACACCAACTTTCCCCTCAGATGATATCCTCTGGAAATGCCTCACATTTTTTTTGTTTGAGAATAATTCCAGGCACCTGACTTAATGTGCTGTTGTGTTTATAAATATTTTATACTTCAGCTTTCCTTCTGAAGTTGATATCTTCCCTCCTGCCCTTTTATAATGAATTTTAATAAATTCTTGGGTCACAAATATTATCTTGGCTTGGATAATTCCTCAAAACAGAGCTAGAGACTGGGAGCTAAAATCTCTTTACACTTCATGTGGGTCATCTTCCTCACAGCCCAAACCACTGGAAGCAGGAGTGTGTGCTGGCTGCCGCACTTTGCCACATCAGCCCACAGGGACCTCCAACACACAGCTGCTTCACAGGGGAGGTGAAATGCCGCCAACCTGGCATGCCTGCAGGCTGCCTAAAGTGCTAGTCTATCTGGCACTAAGCCCTCATTACTAGTTAGCTGGCTTCCCCATCTTTCCTTTATAATAACATTCTTTTCTGTTAAGTATTCATTATATAATTTTTAAAAATCTCTTCCTATGAAAGCCAGAATTGAGGGTTTTATTGCTAAAACAAATTACACACACATACTTTTTCTTTCATAAGCACAGAAAGAAGAAAAAACAAAATATAAACTACTAGCATTGTCTTCACTTAAATGCTAATTGAATTGTCTAACTCTGGTGTTGGGGGTGGTAAGTGAAAACATAGAATGCATCTATGGCTTTGGCAAGAGTCCCCACATGAAGGTAGCCTACAGAGAATGTTCTGGTTTTGTTGCCTGGTGTCAACTTGGTACCAGCTCATGGCAACTCCATGCACAACAGAATGAAGTGTGTTAGCAGTCTTGCTCCAGCCACTCAGATAGCAGAGATAAATGCTTTGAAAATTCAAAATACATTCTGCATAAGTTATAAGAAATTGAGGCTGAGCCCCGATGGGGTAGTGGTTGTGCGTGGGACTGCGGCCCACTGGGATGGAGGTTTGATTCCAGCTCACAGGAGCAAAGGCTGGGCCTCCTACTCCCACCACCTGAGGGCAATGATGCCTAAAAAAAAAAAAAAAAAAAAGAAATTGAGTAAGTTCCCAAACCCACTGATGTAGACTCACTTCCTACTCAAAGGCATTTTATAGGACACAGGATTTCCTGTGCTCTAAATCTTTACAGAATCAGGATGCAACATGGCTTCCCAATGAGGTGGCTATGACTGGTGGCAATGAGTGGATTCGACTGCTCAACTTTTTGGTTAACAACCTACTTACTACTCTAACTACTGTGCAACCAAGGCTCGTAAGATGCTCTGTAAAAGATCAATATAAAAGATCAATTGTATTTCCACATAAATGCAAAAACTAATTGGAAAATAAGATTTATGTGCATGCTTTCAAGTGCATTAACATATCAAATATGAAGACGTATATCTCAGAAGGACATGTGATTTCTTACTGGAAACTGTATGTAATGCATCATTCTAAAAATTATTTAGCTTTGGATTAGATTCATGGATTATTTATGGATTAGAAAATTCTATATTTTTTCTTGTCATCTCTCCCCTAATTAATTTGTACTATCATTCCATTACTAATCAAATACCAAGAGGATGGGTCTGAGAGTTCTTTGCTCTATTCTCAAAGAACATCAAGGTCAATTTGCATAGCATGGTGCACACAGATAATATTTACATCCTGCTTAGGTGAGTAGCAACTGAGATTTTAAAATCTCGTGAGCAGCTATTTAAGGGGCAACTATTCATCTCACTCTATCTGAAAAAAAATAAAGTGAAAACTTTGAAGACACATGGAAATGATTAGTCCAGTGGACTAATGAACACCATCCCAAACTCAGCTGCCATGGTCCTAGGCCAGAACTAGATGGTGGACAATTCCAACTACCAATTGCTCTGCAAAAAGTCACATGAGAAGTCCTGAATAGAATGGGAGAAAAAAAAATGTGAAACTCAATTTTTAAAAAGGAATAAAAGACCAAACTTACAGGTCTGATTGAAATTCAATGCCCTGATTGAAACTAAATTCTACCCTTCGGGGCTGGAAATGAATTTGCCTCTGTGGTTCAATTTTCAATTGCACAGCATAGAGGTATATAAGGGAAACAATGGCAGTAAGAAGAACTTGCAGCCCTTAAAATCAAAACGACACATTTGCTGTCAGAAATGTTGGGAGGAATGACAATAGGAAACCCGGGGAAGAAGTGGATGTTATACTGTGGAAATGGCAATCAATGAAATGAACTATTGAATGAAAATCTGATCTACTCTGTAAATTATCACTCAATTCACAATAAAAGTGTAAAAATAGTCTAGAAAAATTGTTTACTTTTATTTTTCTGTGAAAATTTATAAGCTTAACATAAAACACAAGTTAAGAAAATCTTAACTTTGAACATCTAAAAATTGAAAAGAAAAATGCTGGAGGATCTATATCGCCAAATAAAATGACACATGTTAAAGCTTCAAAACATAAAACATTGCTACTGATACAAAGACTAGTAGACTAGAATCACAGAATCGAAATCAAGGCACACTCGTATAGTCACCTGTCTAACAGCAAAGGTACCATTATCATTACGTGATGATATAATGTTTATTAGGAATTAAATTATGTGCATTATGTTGAGAAAATTAAAAATAGTTATGGTAATAAAAAGTAGGGGATTTTGCTACTCACAGCATGAAAATCTAATACAAACAATATTAAAAGCAGACACTCATATGGATGCCAAAACTTTTGAATAGTTCAAAAGTCAAATATTAGTTAGCTTTTAGTAGAGTATTGACTAAGAGGATATGAGCAAGTCTTCCTGGACACATAATATTGTGATTTTTTTTGTTCAAGCAGTCATTTTGTAGGAAGAATGCATATGCAAAATTCCATCCAGCTTAATTATTAAGATGAATGCACCTTATATATTTTTTTTTTGTTTTTTTTTTTTGGGCATCACTGCTCTCAGGTGGTGGGAGTAGGAGGCCCAGCCCCACTGCTGGAATTGAACCTCTGTCCCAGTGGGCCGCAGTCCCGCGCACAACCACTATGCCACCGGGGCTCAGCCCACACCTTATATTTTTATATCTCAATTTTTACATAAAAAAAGCAGAAGCTTACAGAGAAAATCGAAAACTAACTGCATGAAACCAAATTCCAAACCAGAGAATATGAGATATTTAAAAAAAAACAAAATCAAGAGAATGACCAGAAGGGACAAACTAAGTATATTTATATATATAAAAGATTTAGGGGGCTGAGCCCTGGCAGCATAGTGATTGAGTGCGGGACTGCAGCCCACTGACTTGACAGTTCAAAGCCAGCAGTACTTCTCCAGGAGTAAGGCTGGGCCTCCAACTCCCACCAGAGGGCAGTGGTGTCCCCCTCCCCAAAAAAGATTTAGCAAAAAAGGGACCCTTGATAACTCCTTTTGAAATGGAAGGACTTAGCCCAATATCCAATTAAACATTGCTATAAAGGCAGGACAAAAAAGAGGTTGGTAGCTAAAGAGAAATGTAACAGAAATGAATATTGTTTCATCTTAAGTAAAAATGAGATGTTAGATTATTCCTCAAAATCTATAAAACTTAAGTCTACTTTGCATAAACCATAACTGAGCCTCACGTGTTTCAATAAAATCAGAAAAGAAAGTATTTATCACCAAAGGAAATTACATATTAAATTTTCAACTCCTCAACTGTTTACTAAAAGTTCAACTCCCATAGAGGAGTTTAAGTATATCTTAATAAATTGAGAAACCTTACAGAACTACTTATTCTTGGAAAATGAACCAAAATATATCCCAAATCTCAAAACTGTATTTATCCTTTCTCAACCAATTCATGTCCAGTGTATAATGTGCAGGCTAGGGCTGCTAACTGATAACTACATTTTTTATTGCTCCCTGAAAGGAGAGTTCCCTTCTGTTCACTCTAAGTCATCTGAAAAATTGCAGTGCTGAAAAGAAGAGCTCGTTTGTTTACTTCCATTATGCATGATAGTCTTTGTTTACATATTGAATACACAAGGTCAAATACAGAGTCTTAACTTTCTTGGGAGAAATACTCAGAAATGTATCTGTCCCTACTTCAAAAAATACATAAACAGTAAATTACTTACTATAATGTGTTGATAAGGATCTATAAAAGACATTTTGGTCTTAAGCACAGGAAACTTTTTTACACTTCAAAGATCTTCTCTGGCAGTCTAGGCTTCTTTAAATCCTAGAAAATAAACAGTTAAATTATTAAGCTTCCTCTTGGATTCAGTTTAAGTTTTAAATAACAATGAACATACATGTGAGGAAGTGAACATCTACCAAAGGGAAACAGAATTGAATCCTCTGATCATATATGTAAATTAAGAGAAGGGAACAATTTGATAGTATTATTCAATTTCCTATTTAGTTGTTCAAATCTATTCTATGAGTAATACTAGGAAAGTCCAGGAAATATTTTTCATTTGCCAAGTTTTTATGAGAAAAATTGAAATTACGGAAAATCAAAATTATTTTTGTGCTGTTTATAATTTAAAAGTCTCATGGCATTGTTTATTTTCTCAGTTGGTTCAGCATCACATGATACAAAGGAATATTATTCAGTTTAGCTGTTAGGAATATCCAAAAATAATCTCAAGATGAATGTGAATGTTACGACGGGAATTTTAAAAGAAATATATGCTCATCCTAAGATGTCAAATTACCTCAGAAGCAGTTAAATGAAAATATTTGGGGGGGGGGGGCATCACTGCTCTTCAGTGGTGGGAGCAGGAGGCCCAGCCCCACTGTTGGAATTGAACCTCCGTCCCAGTGATCTGCTGTCCCGCGCACAACCACTCCGCCACCGGGGCTCAGCCCTAAATGAAAATATTTTAAGGAGGAAACAGAATTCTCTGCTCTTTCCTTTTTACTTCGATAATTATTCTATATTATTAAAAATCAAATGAAAAGAAGCGTTCAGCAGCCATCTTCGCTCTTTTTTTTTTTTTTTAATCTTTCTCTTGGAAGCTTCTACAGCTCTTATCCCAATCCATACATACACCCATTTTTTCAAGCACTTTTGTACATCTTAGTACTTTTCTTACTGTCACTAAGAACATAACGACTTGGAGACCATTACTGGTTAGTCCATTTTTTTTAGGCGGGGGGGGGGGGGGGCATCATTGCCTCTGGTGGTCGTGGGCGCTATCCAGTGCCGCTCCTGAGAGCCGCCGCTGGATTTGAACCGCCAAGCCTGCGAGCTGCAGTTCTGCACTCAACCACTTACGTCACGGGGGTTCAGCCACTGGTTAGTCAATTTTAATATAATTAATCAGTAGTTTCATTACCAGCAGTTACAAGTTTATACTACATCATTGAGTTTTTTTAGTTTTTGTTTTTTTTATTAATGATTTTCTTGGGGGTTCGTACAACTCATCACAATCCATACAGGCATCCATTGTGTCAAGCACATTTGTATAATTGTTGCCATCATCATTTTCAAAACATTTTCTTTCTGCTTACGCCCTCAGTAGCATCTTCTTATTTCCCCCCTCCTTCCCTCATGAATCGTTGATAATGTTTTTCATGTCTTACACTGACCAGTGTCTGCTTTCACCCACTTTTCTGTCGCCCATCCCTCGGGGAAGGGATTACAAGTAATCCTTGTGATGGGGTCACCCTTTCTCTGCCGACCTTACCCTTACCCTACCAGTATTGCTACTCTTATATTGATGCTGAGGGCTTTTTTTTTCTTTTTACAAGAAAAATGTGCTTTAGTAAAACATTTACAACATAATAATACAGTAATAATAATAATACTTAGATGCATACTACAACATAGCACACATGCATCCATATGAACTGTCATGTGTGCCCTGAATTTTTCATGGAACAGGTTTTTATAGGGGCTGACAACCTGGGAGCACACACGATTGGATGCTGCCTGAAAGTGATGCTGTGCAGTACATCCCTGGGAATGGGGGGAAAGAAAGGTTTGAGGTTTACTTGTGGGCCTCCAATTGTTCTAGCTTCATTTCTTGAAATATGTGTATACTTTAAATTAAATTACCTTCCTTTTCTGCTGAGAATCAATTGCCCACATGTGCTTCTACATGGAGCAATATTTTTCTTTCTAATCTGCTACATTTATCTATATGTTTACTTTTCCATCAATATCACACTGGTTTTCTCTATTATAACATTATAATAAAATTTGAAATTTGAGTCTTCCATCTCTGTTATTTGTCCAAATTATTTTGGGTATGAGACCAAAGATATATCAATGATTTTTTTGTTGTTGTACACAGGGTCACTATGAGCTGGAATCAAATTTTTGTTGCCTAACAGGACCAAGCAGCCCTGGTGGCACCATGGTTAAACCATTTAGCTACAAACCAGTAGGATGGCAGTTCAAACCCTCATATTGGTTCTTCAGGAGAAAGGAGTTGGAATTTCACTATTATCTTTCACAAAGATATCGTGGTATCTTTGCTACCAAAACTCTATCCTAGGAACGGATGGGGTTGGCTATACTCTGATGCATGGGTTCTCAATGTGTTAGACTCCTGGCATCTAATTCCATCACCAACATGAGACCTTTTACATTTCAGTAAAGTTAGAGTTAGGTTATTAGTGTCGAAGAGAGAATGACGTGCATCCTGGCCCACTGAGCCTGAGGGCTTTATCTGTCTTCAATTCCCTGTGTTTTCAGCTCTTATCTGTACCAGTGTACATGCTCTGGTCTAGTCAGGTTTGTAAGGACAAATTGGGATCATGATAGTAGGGTGGGGGGGGAAGCATTAAAGAATAACTGGAAAGTTGTATGTCTAATTGGTTCTTTCATCATAATTTTTTCCTTGACAATTCATAATACACACACTCCTTCAGTGTTCTGGAATTCACATAGCAATCTGAAGCCGGTTTGCAAAATTTCATTAGCCATTTGGCTGGTATAACTAGCCAATCATCAATTGTCTTGGTTATCACATTTATTGTCATTTTTGAATGGATGTGATTGTTATTGTTAGCCATTTCCAGGTTTTTATTCAAATACCATCTTCTAAGTGAAACCTTCACTAGCCATATTAATTTGAAATTGACAGGATTCCCACTTGTTTTATCGCCAATGACCTCTGCCTGGACATAACTGATGAGTGCCTATGAACCCACCAACATAGGATCATTAATTAAACACAACTATATCAACAATAAATGTTTTGGAGAAAAAAGATAACCTCAGTTCACACAGAGCAGCAAGGTACCATGACGACAACAAAGAGCCAAGTTAGAGATTCACAAAAACAGTTAGATAAAGGAAGAGTAATAGAACTACCTAAAAAAGAATCCAAAGATATAGATATACATAGATGACAGATAAATAGATAAATGAGATAGATGATATAGATCAATAGATAGATAGATAGATAGATAGATACATTTCTACATTCTACTTATGTGAGTAGAAATTGGGGTCCAAGAATCCCTTGAGTAGTCACCCACTTTTCTGTTACTCCACCCTCTGGGAAAGGATGACAAGTAGATCCTTGTGATTGGCCTGAAATATTGGTTTCTTTCTGAAGCAAAGAAGAATAAAGAACCCAGGGTTGATGAAACTATAGGGATAATATGTAGAATAAGGGTTTTGGAGGGCAGGTGTGTGTGTGTGTGTGTGTGTGCGTGCGTGCGTGCGTGCGTGCGTGTGTGTAAAGTGAGGAGGTAGGGGTAAGTGGGAGATGATGTCAGGAGTCCAGGAAGAAAAGGAGTCTTTGGAAAATGCTTGTGTTGGCAATTGTTCAAGACTGCTTGACATGGTTGAACTATGGGATGATGCATGTAATAACCGCAATTAATAATAAATTTTAAAAGAAAAAGGAAACCAAAGACACATGGAAACAATTAGTAGAAAGGATTAATGGCCCACAAGAACATCCACGATTTTGAGACCAGATCAACTGGATGTTGCAAAGTTAGCCTTACCAAATGCTTGCAAAGGGATTACAAGGGCGATCTGTTAGGGGCAATCTGTTAGGTGCGATCTGGTCTTTTTTGACTCATAGTAACCCTATGAACAACAGAAACAGAACACTTCCCCGTCTTGAGCCATCCTCACAATTGTTGTTATGGGCTGAACCCATTTTTACAGCCACTGTATGATAAGTTTCTGCCTCTTATCCACTGTTCTTCTCTTTTGCCAAGCACAGTGTTCTTTCCCAGGGACTGGTCTCTTTGGACAACACATCTGGAGATGAGGTCTCACAAGCCTCTCACTTCTAAGAGTCTTTCTGTGTAAACTTCTTCCAAGTTGTCTGTTCTGTTGAGTCCATGGTACTTCCAATATTTCTCACCAGCACCATGGATAAGACCGAAATTATCCTTCAGTCTACCTTCAATGTCCAACTGCAGCATGGATATGAGGAAATTGAAAATGCCATTGCCAGGCTGGGCCCCGGTGGCGTAGTGGTTGTGCGCGGGACTGCGACCCACTGGGATGGAGGTTCAATTCCAGCAGTGGGGCTGGGCCTCCTACTCCCACCACCGGAGAGCAGTGATGCCCCCTCCCCCCCCCAAAAAAATGCCTTTGCTTGGGTCAGACACACCTTACTTTCCAAAGTAACAGTCTTACTCTTTTAACACATTGCGGACAGATCCAGAATATACTCGTGTTTATGGTTTAATGCCAAAAAAACATTCATTTGGGGTTTAATGCAAAAAAAACCCCTAAGCTCCCCAAAAATACCTGGACACTTGGGTAAACTGGTAAAAAAAAAATCTAGTCTTTAATGTGTTAAGAGATCTTCTGCAACAAATTTCTCCAATGCAATCTGTCACTGACTATGCTAACTGCTGTTTTTAATATTATCTTCCAGTATGACTAATGTATTTATGCTTGTTAAATTCAGTCTGCCTATTTCAGTGGCCAAATCAGAATATAAATAATATCCTAGAGAAATCTTGTGAAATATGTTCTCATAGATGGCATGGTGTAAAATCCACTTGCCTCATTCACATTCCACCAACTTCTTTTTTTCACTAACCCCCCAGAAGTGAGATAATTTCTTAATGTAAAGCTCTTCTACAAGCACATGGTAGGCCACAGGGCCCCAAAAGCATGAGTCCTTGAGGTTTCTACAGTGGAATAATACCCATGTGGTACATCCTCCTTTTTCAGAAACTAAAATGTCCCTGGAAGTATAGGATGACTCCTGGACACCACAATCTGGATGCTCAATGGTTCAGCTCACTTTCTTCAGAATAAAATCACTGGTCATTATAGGAATATGGTGATCACATTTTGGATTCCAGTTATGAGTAGGCCCCCATCTTCCTGGACCCTAACTAATAATAGTAGCAGCATATATTTTGGTTTCCTGACGAGTCAAAGCATCTCTATTTAGCTAGCCACATTGAACACTAGGAATGTGTTTTTTCTGACACTTAGCTTAGCCTTGGAAAAATCATACAAACAAGGTTGCACAATGTTATAATCATGACCATTCATAAAAATATTTCTTTTTATAGAGAAACTGAATAATGAGCCATGGTCACATATGTCTATAGTATTTTAAATCTAAAGCAAGATATAATGCAAAGTGCTCTCTCTCTCTCTACACACACACACACACACACACACACACACTACGTACCCTGAAATAAGAAAGTTCTTGAACACTAAGGGATGAGAATTTGGATACACTTTTCAAAATATAATTTCCTATGCAACAGATCTGTTGTTTTTCAAAGCATGCTAAGCATTGTATGGTCTGACAATCAGTTGTCATGTTTTCAGTGACAGGTGGTCTTCTTTGGGAAAAGTGAACAAAGGCCAAAAATATAAACTAGAGCATTTTGTCAATTTTCACTCTGTGAATGAAAATACAAGAAGAAAAAAATGTGATTCTGTGTAGGTCTATGGCATCTGAAGGACAGGACAGAAAGCCTGATCCTTTTCAACATCCCTCTACTTCATCAGAAGGAACAAAGGGTGTCACAAAAAAATAGTATTTTTTCCATTTGTTAAAGCTGTCATGTTGCTACAATGCTGACCAAGTTTTACAGAACTTCCAGATTAAGATAGACTATGAAGAACGATCTGGAAATCTATGTCTGAAAATCAGCCAATGGAAAACCGATGGATCACAGTGATGTAATTCTCAACTAACAATGGGGACGCGTACAGGACCAGGAAGTGATTCAGTCTGTTATGCTAGAGGTTACCACGAGTTAGAGGCTAGCTTTTCAGACACTAACAACAGTAGGTTTCAATGTGGGATCCATATTGCTAAAGCGTGTCTTCTTTTTCTAACCACATGGTTCTGATCTTTGGTATCTTCATCTATAAAATGGAATGAATAGTTCTTAAGGTTTGCAGACAAACAAAGAGAATAAAATGAGAAGAGGCATGCAAATTTCTCAGCACAGTCGCTAGAAAGATAAAACTCCATTCATTTGCTGCCATTGAGTCAATTCCGCCTACCAGTGGCACTGTCACAGAGGAGAGCTGCCCTTGGGGTCTCTGAGGCTTAACATCATAGGGGAGTAGAAAGCCCCGTCTGTCTCCCACAGAGTTCCTGGGGGCCGCAAGCTGCTGACCTGGTGGTTGGATGCTCAACACATAAGCACTAACCAGGGAAAAATAAGATGAATTATTGCTTCTGGTTGTGAAATGCCCCCTCCTGTCCAAAAAGTGGACTCTACATCGTGAGGCTTATAAAAGGGTGATGTATATTATGGTCACTTTATCATCCTTCTACATTTTTCAAAATCATCTTAGTGGGAACTAATACAGATATTATATCATTTATTTGTTCAATCACATCAAACAGTATTGTACAATTACTACCAAAATCAGTCTCAAAACATTGACTTCCTTCTTGAACTCCTTGACTTATTTTTTTTAACTGGGAATTAATACATACATCTTTCCACAGTTCAATCATGTTTAGCATTACTGTACAATTGCTACCACAATCAGTTTCCAAACATTCTTTTTATTCCTGGACTCCTTGATATCATTTCCCTTTTACTGACCCCTCCCACCACTGTACCACCCCCCAAAGCCCCCTACTCTATTTGCGGCCTCTATAGATTCATCAATCCCGGGTTTCATATACCGAAAAAGAGAAAAACACAACTTCAAGTGGGTGACCCCAATGACATAACACCTCTGAGATGAACCCTATTATGAAAAAACAAAAATATAAAAAATGCTGAAAACAAGATGAGATCCAGCATGCATCAAAGTCGGCATCAACTGACAAGATTTGAACTGTTCAAATCATGTTTATCCCTGTGATCTTCTCTACTCTTCTCTCCAATGCAGTCTGTTGAGTGATCACTTTCCTCCCGTCGCTCATTTATAGGTAGAAGGGGGATCATTTCCTATGTAGCTCCCCCACTGTCATCCACAGCTCTCTACAATCAGAATTTTCACTACTTGGACTCTGATACTGTTCCCTCTTTGAGTCTGGATTATGATTTACAATCCTACGGTCACTGAAGTTGGTGTGCTTCCTCCATTTAGATAATATCATTCTTATACAGATGATTGCTATTAAGCACTACTAAAATTATAAATTTTTTCATCATTTTGCTGGTGCTTTTTAAAGAAAATAAATTGCTCAGAGACAGTCCCAGAAGACAAAGTAAAATATTATATTGAAATATGAAAAAACCTAGAACTTTTTTAAAGGGGAGGGTAGGAGGTCATGCTCAGCATTTCACAAGCAAAAAGAATACAATGAAAGCATGTTAAACCTTAAGCTACGGGATCGATACATTCTAGGTACAAAATATTGAATACAGAAAGAATCAGGGTACAATCAAAGGAATACACAGAAGTCATTGTACCAAAATAATTGGTAGGTGGTCAGTCATTTCAAGAGATACAATGAGGTTGTTGATGGTATTACAGGAAGAAAGCTGAGTTGTGCTGAAATGTCTGGCCAAAAATGAGGATCCAGGAATTGACACAATACCAGTTAAAATGTTTCGAAAAATGGAGGCTGTCCTAGAAGCACTCACTTAATGATGTCAAGAAACTTAAAAGATGCTACCTGGCCAGTCAACTGGAAAAGATCTTCAGTCACGCTCATTTCAAAGAAAGGTGACCAGACAGAATGCAGAAAGTCATACATATGCAAAGGCACAGATTAATCAATCCAGTCTGGGAATCATAAGACCCAATCCCACTGGCATGAAGCTTGCCTACAACAAACATGTGCCCAGTGTGACACCCGTTGTCCTTTAGATCATGTCCACAGTATTGTTTTCAATTGGCTCAGTCCTCTGTGCTTTTATTTCCTAGATTTATGAGACTGCTTCTTTATTTCTCGTTTTCATTTTTAAAGCATCATCATTTAAGCAAACACATGTTTATGGAATAACTAACAAAAATTTCACCCCCAAAAGTAGAGACTCATGGATTAAAATATGAAAAGCCTTCATGGAAAATATTCTGATTGTGTTATTTTTTGACAGTCTGTAGGGGATTAAGTGAATTAAATGGGAAAATGAAATCATGAAAGCTGTGAAGAGTAAGTTCCAACCATGTTGAAGCTCCATCTCCTGCTGGTTTTTCTCTTGTTCTTCTCCCCCTGCAGCCATCTCAACAGTATAATCTGTCTGTTCTTCAGGGTTCTATTTAAATTCATTCCCTGAAGTAAGCCATGTTTTTTCCTCTCTATTAGGTAACGCCTACTATTCTCTATTAATATCAGACATAGTACACATCTCCCTTAACTGTGAGCAACATGTAGTCATGGATGTCTCTGTCTCTCTATGTACTTGGCCCCAGGCCCAGAGTGATCACATGATCATTACCGGCAAAGGATAAACCCACAAACTTGAGTATTTGTAGAGCAAGCTACTTAGAAAGCAGTTGAGGTCTCCTGTTGAGAAAGAATCAATACTCAGTAGAGCCTTGGGTCAGGCCAGATTGACTGCAGAAACAAAGCCAGTGGCACTCATATATATTAAGTGACTATATATCAAGAAAGGGCCCCAATCCAGACTCACTTAAGTTCATAAGTCCAATACTAGTCCATAACTCCCTATTCAGACCTATGCAGTCATGTTCAATTATGCAGGAAGGTCCTGGGCTGGTGGATGCAGAGTCTTGTGTATCCAAGTTCAGAAATATGACAGCTGTCAGGGTGAGTGGAGCCCCAGCAAGCAGAAAGGTAGAGAAGTAGAGGGAGAGCAGTTCCCAGTGTCTCTCACTCTTATGCACTCAGAGTCTCAGGTTGTGACTTGATAGACATAAAATCATCTACTAAAAGCCTGTTTATAAAACTTAGAATGACAAATAGGAAGAGATCTTTAAAAACACAACAAAAATTGCTTTTGAGTGCATTCCAACTGAGGATCGCTCCATGTGAATTAAGTGTCAGGCTAGATCTGTGCCCCCTGGGGTTTTTCACTGGGTGATTTTTCAGAAGTGGGTCTCCAGACTGTTCCTTGAAGGGACCCTTATAGTTAGTAGTGGCACAGCCCAGCTGGGCAAAATGTTTGTGCCACCCAGGGTCTCTGGTACAAAATTTTAAAATTTCACACTTGTTCAGCATTTCACAGGTGCCAGGAACCATGCTGAGTAATTTGTGTACAGCACCTCATTTGATCTTCCAAACAAGATAAGGATTGTTATTTTCATGTGAAGGAGAAGTAAAGTTACACGGATTTCCCTAAATGCCAACTCCCAGTAAGGCAAACATCTCGAAGCGGGAGGATCTATAAGAGAAAACTGCCCAGAAAAGGAAACTCTTCCCCAGGTCTTAGGAGCTACCAATGGCTGCTCAGGCCCTAGAATCCTGACCTTCCCTTTCCTATCAGTTTCCTTTCTTTTTACATCAATTTGCAACTCCAAAAAAGACCCTAAGAGATGGGGAGAGATTGCAAAACACTATGGGAGCTCAATAAACAGCAGAGTCTAAGGCAAAGAGGGAGCATGGTGGAAGTGGGACTTCAGTAATGCCAGCATAAAGTCCACTGCCATCAACTCAATTCTGACTCATAACCCTAATCAAACTCACCGCTCTGTAGTGACCATACATCCCCCTTTCTAACTACTTAACAATGTCTCGTGGCATTTTAAAATTAAAATAAATATATTACAATACTATTTGGGGGTTCTATGAACATTTTTGTTGCTCCATAAAGACCAAATTTTTTTTTTTTTTTTTTTTGGGGGGGCATCACGGCTCTCCGGTGGTGGGAGTAGGAGGCCCAGCCCCACTGCTGGAATTGAACCTCCGTTCCAGTGGGCCGCAGTCCCGCGCACAACCACTACGCCACCAGGGCTCAGCCCCAAAGACCAAATTTTTAATCAAGTACCCCACCCTCCACCCCCGGTCAATGGTGCCCGGCTTAAAATCTGGTCACTTTATAGTCTAGAGTCAACTCCCATTCCTAGTGCCCCTACAGGACAGAGCAAAACTGCCTCTGGGTGTTTCCAAGTCTGTACATTTGTACTAGAGCAGCGGCCAAGTGGAAGGCGTTCAACCAGATGGGCTGACACAGTGGCTGCAACAAGGGGCTTAAACGTGACAGATCTGAGCATGGCACAGGAGGGGTGGATCTCCTTCCGTGATGCATAGAATCGCTGGCAGCTGGAAGAGACTCCGCAGCACAAGCAAGCGCAAACAAGCCCATTTTCTCGGAAGGAATGGCTGGCGAGTTTGAATCAATGACATTGTAGTTAGCCTAATCCACAGTGCCAACTGGTTAAAAAAAACAACGTAGCAATATTTAGACAAAGCAGGCTCTCTCTTCTGATTATTTCAAAAGGTTTCTCTCTTTCATGCAAACAAATATATCTATGTACGTATGTGTCTGTGTGTGTGTTTACTGATCCAGGTGAGCTGGACTACTTTACAAGTTAGGAAATTGAGCTCCATAGACTGGAAGTGACTGGCCAGTTTCACACACTGCATAACTATCTTATCGCTCTCAAGCTAGTTTTCTTTCTTTGACTATTCTGGTCAGCAATTATTTTCCGTTATTTTATGATCTAATGACTAAGTCCAAGTCTTCTTTGCTTTGGGTTTTCTAATTCCAAGTCTGCACATTTTATTACTTTGCCTTTTCTTTTTTTTTTTTTTTTTGTGGGCATCACTGCCTCTGGTGGTCGTGGGCACTACCCTGTGCGGCTCCTGAGAGCCACCGCTGGATTTGAACTGCCAAGCCCGCGGGCTGCAGTTCCACACTCAACCACTTATGCCACCGGGGCTCAGGCCCTACTTTGCTTTTTCAAGCTGTCCTTTGAAATCTTGGTTTGTTTTCTTAAGTCATTTTTTTTTTCATTTTCTTTAGCTATTCAAGAGCGAACCTCAGAAACTTAGTTCAAATAAATGCTGGAAGTTCTCTCTTATCTTTCTAATGACCTGTTACTTTCTTCATGTATGATATTCTTGGTGTAATCTCACAATTCCAGTCTTCGGTCATTTGTGTCCAAGTCTTCAAATCTGTTCTTGAGAAAGTCTCTAAATTCATGTAGAAATCCAAAGAGGCGGTTCTACTCTGTCCACGGGAGTGACTCAGCATCAACTTGATGTCCGTGAGAATGTGATGGGATTCTATAATGGTCTGTGTGGGAAGAGGCATTTTGAATAATTCATCTAATATTTGAATATAAACAACTTAGAAAGAAATTGAAGATTTCTACTAGCAACTTCAGTCTGATATGGATCAGACCTGCAAGTAAGATGTATTGATAACTACCACTGAATGGAATAAAAACATTGGAAACATAGAATAATGACTAGTACTTGGGAAACATGGCATTACGACAGAAACAATGATACAGTTTTAAAAGACCAGAGAGTTATAGATTGCAAATCCACTTTTTCTACAACAATACTAGTGACTATACATGGACTCACTGGCTACAGGAATCAAACTGCAGCTGTGGGAAAAGATGATGAGCTCAGTACGACCTGGGTTGTTTTTTTACCTCAGCATTGTAATATGCATCTATGGAAAATATTTGGAGCCAATCTATTTACAACATTCTCCTTTTTATGCCAATACAACACTTTTTGAAATTTATATATATACACACACACATATATATGAAACAATCCCAGGAGCCAAGCCATGAATTTCTCATATTCAAGTTTAAGTTGAACCTTAGGAAAATGAAAGCAAACACATGATAATGAGCATCTGACCTTGGTCCAAAGGAGGCAGATGGGCTCAGGAAATAAGTCTAAGAGTTGTGAGACGTCAAGTCAGGATCTTGATGTTAGCTACAACTTTGCAGATAATCTGATAGAATGCAAATGGTCCCTGATGAAGCAGAATGCTATGTGCTTCGAGAATAAGTCAGAGAATATTTGACTGTGATCTGCTTCAAAGAGAAACGCCCAGAACAATGAGATGTGTAGCACCAGGATAAACTCTACGTTAGAGAGTGACGTGCTATTCCAGAAACTTAGTAAACATGAGGTACATGGCGCTGTAGCAGTGAAGGCCAGTGGGTCACAGAACACTTAGGGTAGAAGGAACTTCCCAATGCCACGCTGGAATAGTCCAAAGGCTCAGGCCAGCAAAGCGCCAGAATACACCCAGAAAGCTGCCAAATAGACTGCTGAGTGTGAGCGCAAGTTGAGAACCGAGCGCATTGTAAGAAGGGGCCTACTTTGCCTTGCAGACACACGCATTCCAAAGGCTTCAGCATTTTCCGAAATGAGGACCAAAGTTTATTTCTACCCAGTGGCCTTCAGCTCCCGACAGTCCAGGAAAATTACAAGAGGTACTCGCCAGATATGCTGTGGTACTTGCTATTAAACACAGTACTGTACGAGCTCCCTCCTGGAATCTGAGAACCCTGTTACCAGGTCCCCAAAAGGAAGAAGAAACGATGCTCTGTGAGGGGTCTGACAGAAGTTCCTGTCCATACTTCCCGTGGGGCTCATGGGGCTTTTCCCTCTGGACCATGGGTGTGTGATTGTTGATAGCAAGCTCCACTAAGGTCCAGGAAAGAGAGAGAAGCTGTGTTATTTTTTTTTTAACCTCAGCATTGTAATATGCATCTATGTAAAATATTTGGAGCCAATCTATTTACAACATTCTCCTTTTTATGGCAATACAACACTTTTTGAAATTAGAAACTATATATCTATGAAACCCTAAATCTTCACAGGAGTAGAAACCTCATCTATTTCAGAGCCTGTGGTGAATTTGAACAGCTGATCTTAGGGTCAGAAAGTCATTATGCCACAAGAGCTTCTGAAAAGCTCTGGCTAGTTGAATTTATAACCCTTATCTACCTTCTACTTAAAAGCAAACATGCAATAATGCTGATATACCTCAATGTTAGTCTGCATATATCCAAACACACCTAGCAGAGTCATAGGGAATGCTAAGACAAGGTGCCTGCCTAAAAGTGTATTTCAATTCTATTTATTTTGTGCTTCAGGCCAGAATTTGTGCAAATATTATGAGTTGAAATGGACTCAATAGCCATGAGTTTTGTTTTGTTTTGGAAATATTTGTACTTCACTGGGGTTCCACTCCCTTTATATTTACTGCCTTCAAAAAAAAAAACTACTTACTCAAAATTAAAGCAGTGAAAGTCCTCTTTCTGTGAAAAACCCACCAGGGAACATCATCTGGAAAAAAAATCAGACTAGCTTACATGTTTTATGAGAACCATTTTATCACTGATAAAGTTAATAGCATACCAGGTGTACTTTCCTTTTTAGCCAGCACATTATTTCAAGCAGTCAGAGAGGTTGAGAATGTGGCTAAAATGCTTCCAAAAAAACTTATGTTGAAAAATCTACTTACGTTGGAAAAGGAAAGCAAAGAAGGAACTATGGATGCTCAAGCAAGCTATCCATCCACCTGCCTTTGGTGTAATGGTGACGGTCAACACCTAACCTGGGCCTGGCTTGCTGCAAGTCCTCAACTGTGTCATATGTAATGCATGCTCCAGTCCACCATTTTGCTATCGTGTGTTTGTTTTTTATTAGATTATGAAAACCTTTAGAAATGTGTTTACAGTAGAGTGGGAATTCACTTTTTCATGCACATGAAGCCTGTCTATTGTAGGATTTAAAGCTCTATAGAAAATGCACATACAGCTGCTGTGAGTATGAATCAAGCCCGTGGGAGTGAGTCTGGGAAGAGCATCCTCACTGCTATCCTTGTGGGAGTCTGGTGAAGGCAAAGAAAGGAACATTAATCTTGTTCATGGGTCTGATCCAGTTCATATAACGAACAAACCCCACTATGTAAAAATCGTGAAAGAAAAGTATTAAATGATGAAGAAAACTAATTATATTGAAATACATGGAGTTCATGACTGTGTGTAACTCCCTAAGTAGAATGTATCATTTGGAGCCTAATGCATGTTTCCTTTTCTTCTAAGGTATACACCATATAGATTAAAGTAAAACGTAGAGTTTGGGAACATTTTAGTAAGAATGTAACACCCTATGAAGGGGTAAAACAATAAAGATGCTATTGCTTTGTTTTGCTTGGTTGGATACTGCCTCCAGGCCTCTAGAAATGAGTCCTGGTGCCTTTGTCCAGGGAGCAGCAGCCGGCCCACCTCCATCGGACCCCTCGGAATCAGACGTGACTTAACAGCAGTGAGTATAGACCAGAGATTAGCAAACTTCAGCTCAAAAGTCATATTTGACTCTGAAGCTAAATTAAAAATGTGAAGGGATATTACCCAGATTGTAGCAATTTTATTTTATTTGTTCCCAAATTCATATATTTATGACCCTGAAGGAGTTTTCAATTATTGTGAGGGACAAGATTGGCTCTTCTGCCTCATAAGTTTCCCAAGCCCTGAGAGACCACAGAGGAGGAGCCTGGTACAGCAGTGGTTAAAACACTTGACTGCCAACAAAAAGGTTGGACTCCATCCACTGCTCTGCTGGAGGAAAATATGGCAATCTGCTCCACAAATGATCCAGCCTGGAAACTGTAGGGGGTGATTCCAAGCTGTCCTACAGGGGCATTATAGGCCATAATTTACTGGACAGCAAGAGGCACAGAACAAGCACTGTAATGAACATGTGAGGACATGATGAATATGTCTATGGTGCATACAATAAACACACATTGAACTGAATAAGATGCATTGTTACCTGTTCCAAAGGAGTAAATTTACATTCCCAGAACCTTTAGTCAGTAACCTAGAGAACTCTGCCAAATAGAGTAATAAAAATCTGTAAGAAAGTAGTTTGAATTCCTACTGGTGAGATATGAATATATGAATGCCTCAATATATGAAATTAAAAAAACATAAGTATTCTCTCCTCTTCTACTTGCCGAAAAGAAATGGAGAAAAATAAGTTAAGTAATTATATCTCAACCGTACAAATAAGGGCAGACTTATTAATAAAACGAGGAAAGAAAGAGAAGCAGCACTTCCTGAGTGCAAATAGAAGGAAGTTGATGTGCCTCAGACCACAAAAAACTGCATCTCCACACACCACATGTCTCTGCTGGATCCACACTGCTCACTGCTTCTACCCAGGGGAAGTTCTGGCCATCATTAGCACTTCAATGGTAAGAAGAGGGATGAGAAACAGCTGAAGAATGTGGGCTGTTGTAGATTTTCCCTTTGATTTTTGATTTTTTTTTAAACTTTGAAGAAATATGAGTAAATAGCAAAATAGTATTTTAGTTCATGAAAAAAGTTTTGTTTGTAGTAAACAGCTGTTGTATAAAACCCTAAATATTGAAGGGGACAAATGAGAAAGCAAGAAAAAGATAAAAGGCAATGCTTTCTGATGCAAAACAAAGAACATATGTGAAAGGAAGAGAATATCCTGTCAAGTCTGGCTGGGAGAGAAAGATCCTTTTTTCTGATAGTCTGTTACTAAACCTAAATATTTCAGTATTTTAAATTGGCTGCTCACAATGCTCAAATTACTAAAGTTCTCTCAGGAACTTGGCAAAGTATTGAAGTAAACAAAGCTAGAAAGAATGCCAATATCAATAAATGTATAGGTCAGTGTACCCAAAAGTGCTTGGCAAACTGGACACAGGGATTTAGGATTCATTAAAGATGGGTGAGACAAAAATCTAAACATTCAGACATTATTTTAAAGACTAACAATAATGACAAACCTAACGACAGCATGAACCAGTAGGATGCCAGAGTAACGGCTTCAGACACAGGTAAAATCATCAACAGCCAGTGAGACCAAGCATCTGGCAAGTGAATGAACTCAGCAAGAGTTTGGAAAGAACAAAGGCTCAATTATTCCACAAGAAACATTACATATCAATTGTAGTGTTTCTCCTGAGAAACTATTTTTCTTATTTTAAAAGTAGTGATGACATCATTACAAATGGGGGGAGGGGAACAGGGTGGCGACCTAAGGCCCACTGATGGATAATTGATCACCTCCTTACGGGGGAGTCACTGGGAGGAGACAGGCTAGTCAAGGTGCAGCGAGGCAGCGATGATGCATACAAGTTTCCTCTAGTTCCTGAAGCCTTCCTCCTTCCAACTATCATGGTCCCAGCTCTACCTTGCAAATCCAGCTGGACTGGAGAAGGTACACTGGTAGAGAGGAGAGCTGAAGATAGGGGGAACTAAGGACAAGTGAGTCCCTTGGGGCCAGTGGTGAGATTGGAGTTACCGGATGGAGAAATGGTGAGGTAGAGAGATGGAACCAACTGCAAGGATCTACACATAACCTCCTATCTGGAGGACAGACATCAAAGGAGTGGGCGAGGGGAGATGTCAGGCAGTATAAGGTATGACAGAACAATAATAATTTATAAAGTTAAGATATGACAGAACAATAATAATTTATAAAGTATTGAGGGTTGGTGGGGGAAGGGAGAGCAGGGACAGAGGGGAAAGGATGGGAAGCTGATATCAAGGGCTCAAGTGGAAAAGCGGATATTTGGAGGATGATAACGGCAGCAGACATGCAAAGGTGCTTGGCACAGTATATGTATTTATGTATTGTGAAAAACAACGTACGAGCCCCCAATAAAATGATTTTTAATTTTAAAAAATGTGAAAAAAGTAAAAAAAAAAATAAATCGTGATGAATAGATAGGATATTGAAATTGCCAAGGATTTCCTTCATTTGGATAGAAGTGGTTGCTCCGAGGCTCCACTTGGCTCCACAGGTCGCGAACCTGTGCATCAGCACAGAGCAACACAAGACGCGGCTCATCCTGGGCCAACCTCACGGGGGCTTTGCTTAAGCCCTGTACGTAAGAGCATTGCATTGAGGGCCTTATTCTTTCTCATGGTCATCCTACTTTAAGCAGCCTGACATCCTTCTCCAGGCACTAACTAATCTCTCCTGATAACTCATCTACAAGGTGAATCGCACCATCCTCCCTTCTACAGAGCAGTCTGCCTGTACTTCTTCCAATGCAGATTTGGTTGTTCTTCTGGCAACCCATCTAACTTTCCATATTTTTAATTTTTTTTTAATATATTCAGTACTTTTTATTTGTCCCAGCGGTTCTCAACCTGTGGGCCACAACCCCTTTGGGTGTTGAAAGACTGTTTCACAGGAGTCACCCAATTCATAATACTAGCAAAATTACAGTTTATGAAGAAAAAATGAAAATAATTTATGGTAGGCCGGGGGGGGGGGGGGGGGAGGG
>PVJH01007908.1:8716-56486 GCA_004026705.1 Nesogale talazaci | reverse complement strand
GAGCATGCTCAGACCCAAGACACCTAGCCCAGTAGTCGGCAATCTGTAGTTCGCGAGGCATACGTGGCTCTTTCTGTGGGAACGTGCGGCTCTTAAGTGTCATTGAAAGCATTTGAGGTGATTATTTCCAATCACGGTGATTTTATTTGTTTGGAAAAACATATTTATGGCTCTTGGATGATAGTAAAGTTGTTAGGAGGGACAGGATTGACTCTTTGGTCTCAAGAGTTTGCCGACCCCTGACTTAGGTCCAGGCGAAGGTGTCCTGAGCCCACACACAATGCTAGGTACCAGCGACATGACATAGCACAGGTGTGCTTAACTTCAACCAATAAGATTGGTAATACCCACAACCACGCCTCCCCGACAATGGGACTAGAAAAGGATAAGGGTAGGCCACTCTCTCTTTCAGGTACGCTCCGCAAACTTAGGGTGAGATCTCCCCACTTGCATCGCAAGACAACAGGTGAGCTCCTGGGTGTCCTCCCAGGTGTGCCTGGCTCCTCACTCTGGATTTCCGGCTCTTGTTGTGGTATTTTTCAGGGGAGTGGCCATTTTCAGTGGAGAACATTCCCATGACCCCACTATATAGCTGTGCACACTTTCCAGGAAGAGTGGGTATTCTGAGATTGTGTTACTTGAAACTTCCCTTCCTTCATAAAGGTTACTTGGATTACAAAAGTGTTTCTGTCACATGAATTCTTTCAGCATTAAAAAGCAAAAATTGAGGTAAACCACCTCAGAAACCTAACAAAACCCAAACTTAAATGCATCAATTTGGCTGAGCCCCGGTGGCACAGTGGTTGTGCACGGGACTGCAGCCCACTGGGATGGAGGTTCGATTCCAGCTCCATGGAGCACAGGCTGGGCCTCCTATTCCCACCACCTGAGGGCAGTGATGTCTAATTTTAAAAAAAACCCAAAAAATGCATCAATTTTTCAGTCTACCTTATTCATTCTCTAACTTTTTACATGCAGTGGGGTTGATTGAAAATATTATAGCTTGGGTCATGTGCACCCTGGTTCTCAAAGTGACATCTTGCTCTTTAATGCTTTAAAGAAATCTAGTGAAAGTATTACTACTAAAACATGTTGACATAATGTGGTATTCTGTAATCACCCTGCACTTTTTCTTTGTTTTTGTTTTTTTAAGCAGAAAATAAGCCTCAACTCAGAACCTGCAGAGTAAAACAAAAGTCTGAAATGACACAGCTTAGCAATTCGGAAATTCCCCAAAAGACATGGGATTCCCAACTACTCTGATAAGCTGCACCTAATGAGACTTACCCCCATCCCTCTAACCTCTCACCCCCACCCCAGTGAGTGCTTTGAACTGGAGCATGAGAAGAGAAGGAGAGTTTAACTAAAAACTTGGTCTTCACACTGATTTAGACCCTTTAATTTACTCTAATCCAACAGATGAAAGGGGCCCCCTTCCCTGACATAGATATAGATTGAGTATCCCCTAAGGAAGGGTGATTTGAGTGAACCTATGTTGAGGAGGGGAGAACTCAATTGACTTAGCAAAGAGACTGTTAGTGTGAGAATCTTGAAGTTCATCATCTATAGGCAGCTCTGAGGCTTAAAAAGATACAGCCTACCTACTAACTACTGATCAGGAAGGGATAGTTTAAATTAATCCTGGGACTTGTTCTTATATTCAGATTTTAAAAAGTGAATTTTTGTGGATGGGCAAATAATCTTTGCTATTTTCTTCTTCCCTTTGTGACAGCTCTTTTGGTTTTGGCTAAACCTCTAGAAAATGACAGGGGGCAACCTGAAGACTGGGCAGGAAACAGTATTTAACTTTGTGCTGTCATTAACCTCTGCTGGGAATGGGCTATTGCCACATGACCAGTCAACCTTGAATCTTCAAGAGCTACAGCAAATGGACAGAGAATTCTCTTCATTTTATTATTGCCTAATCAACAAACTAAGACAAATATAAAATCAACATCATGTTTCAGAAGCAACAGGCAACTTAAGTGCACATAAAAGAACAATAAAATATGGCACAAATGGCCTGCATGATGAAATAGACTCAGGAGATATCTCAGCTGAAAAAAGATATTAGAGTGTCCCATGAGGGTGTTCAGAAGAATAATATTCTGTAGCTTCAATGGGTGGAGGAAGAATTCAACAGAAAACAGAAAAGAAAAATAGATGAGAAGATAGAACTCAGGAAAGCACTACAGGAATACTGTGACAAAAAGAAATTTAAAGTAGGACTAATTCAACAATTCCAAATAGAAACCTAGAAGACACAGCTATTAAAATTGGATTGACATCCTGAAAGAACAAAGCATTAGAATTAAAATAATGCAAGCATGAATTATTAAGTTCAAAGATAAACCTTTCAAGATCAAAATATAAAAACTGAAAGAAAAAAATAAAAATTCCATGGGTCTATTAAAAGGAATAGTTTACATTAAATAAGCATTCCAGAACAGAATGAAGGCAAAATAACCAGAGACACAATTAGATAAACATTAGAAGGGAACTTTTAATCATAATGGATCAGAAAATAAACCATTCAAGAAGCCCAAAAAACACCAAACAGAATCATCTGTGAAAAAAAAAACCATTATGAATAATCATAATCAAACTTTCTCACATTAAAAATGGCAAGAACTCCCAGGGCTAAGCCCTGGTAGTATAGTGGTTGTGTGTGGGACTGCGGCCCACTGGCTTGGCAGTTCAAATCCAGCAGCAGCTCTTCAGGAACAAGGCTGGGCCTTTTACTTCCACCAGAGGGCAGTGATGCCCCCCCCAAAAAAATGGCAAGAACACTTAGAGTAACTTGGGGGAAAGAATAAGCACCTTTAAAAATGAAACAATGAGAATAAGCTCATATTTTCAGTAGAAGTCATCTAGGGAAGAAGGCAATTGAATGATATATATGAAATATTCAAAGTAAAATAAATGTCAATCAAAAATCCTATATCCAGCAAAACAAGTTCACAAATACAAAGGAGAAATAATGACATTTTTAGAAAAAAAAAACTAACGAACAGTTTAAAAACAAAACCAACTTTACAAAAATTATTAAAGTGAGTGAACAAAGAATCCACAGAAGCAGCAGACAGCAGCAATCTAAAATTAGCTTGCAAAGCATTATCATCAAGAAATCAACCCACTCATGAAATACACAAGGTGAAACAAAGCCACAAGATTCAAAACAGGGAACCAGAGAAAATAATCTGCAAAGAAAACAACAATAAACTAATTAATTTACTGAGAAGATAGTAAGCAACTGAACAAAGAGAAAATTGAGTCGTTCACAAAAGGAAACAAAGATCCTGAAATTAAGAAAGAAAATAATAAAAAAACTAAGCTCCATTAAGATGATAATATTTTTGCCAACTTAAAAAAATAACATAAAATATTGCTAAAGCCCAAAATGAAAAGGCAAAGGAAAAATAACAATAAGAACTCACAAAAAATTAATTGAGAACAGAAAATTACAATAAACAAAGAAACCCAATAGCATTATAAATGAACAGTAAAATGACTGTGATAAAATAATACATAGTGCTCAATGTAAATGGATTAAACTCATCAGTTAAAAGCTGAGACTAGGAGAAGTTAGGAAAAATGGAAAACACAAAACAAAAACAAAACCCCAAGCTTACTTCCATAAGTTTATTCCAATTACAGCAGCATTAGAGGATGTAGTGATGGACTAATATTTTCCCCTGAGAAGTTCCAAGACTGTTTACAGGAATAGGAATCTTCATAGTTCTCTTGCAAATGGTGTCAAACTGCTGATTTTTCAGTTAAAATCCCATTGCACAACCCCACAACATCACCAGGGGTTACCATTAATCTGCTGCTTACAAGAAATGCACCTAAGACATAAAGACCAAAACAAACTAAAAAAAAAAAAAAATCAAAGGTCGGAAAAAATATACAAAGACATTTTGTCGAAATATGTAGTCAAGAAAACAGAGTAGTAATATCAATTTCTAAGAAAATAAATATCAAATAAAGTTAGCATGAGAGACAAAAAAAGGTCAGTATGTAATGATTAAAGCCACAATAGAACAAGAAGACATAATCATATTAAACATATATGCACTCAGTGCAATACAGTCTACATCAATCAAACTCCTAGAGTTTAAGAACTAAATATAGGCAATGCTATGAGAATAATAGAAGATTTCAATATACCACTCTCAAGGAAAGCCATATCAAGGGGAAAAACTACTCAACAAAGATACAGAAGAACTAAACAGCACAATTAATCAACTTGACCTCTTGGACATAAACAGAACTTTTCACTCAACAGTAGCATAGCATACATTCTTTACCAGATCTCAGGAAGCATACTATGAAAAATAATGTGTTAGACCACAAAGCAAGCATCAATAAATTTAAAACAAATACCAAGATACCACAAACTATATTTTCAGATCACAATACATAAAATTAGATATCAATAATGGGAAGATTCTTTTAAAAAGTTATATGGAAATTGAACAACATATTACTTATAAACCATTAAGTAACTGAAGAAACCAAGAGTACAATTTAAATTGTCCTTGAAACAAAAGAGATTGAAAATGCAATATACCAAAAACAGTACTCAGAGCAACTTATAGCAATAATTTCATAATTTCAGTTAAAAAAAGAATCAAAATTAATACCTGAACATAACAATAACAATTAGAAAAAAAACAAGAAAATAAATAATAAAGATTAGAACAGGAACTAACTAGAAAACACAACAAAAATGGGGAAAAAAATCAACAGTAGAAGAAGCTGTTTCTTTGAAAGAATTAATGAAATTGATAAAGCATTGTCAAACCTCACAAAGGAAAAAAATTGAAAAAATAGATATTGTAAGTCAGAAATAAAATGCACAACATCACAATAGAACTGAATTTTAAAAATAATTGCACAATATTAGGAAAGAAAGTACTCCGACAAATTTGAAAGTCTAAAGGAAATGGAAAAAAAATTCTAGAATCATATTAACTACCTAAATCAACACTGATATACAAAAGATTTAGAGGCCTATACTATATAATAAATATTTCTCATTTAAGAATCACTAACAACAAAAATCCAGGATCTGATGGCTTTAGTGGAGAATTTCACCAAACATTTACAGAAGAATTAACACCAACACTACACAAACTATTGCAAAATATAGACCAGGGCAACCCATTACCAAATATTTTATGAAGCAAAGATAAACTTAATAGCAAAATGTAAAATTATAGACCACAGTAAATCTTATGAACATAGATGCTACAATTTTCAATATTTCAACTAATGGAATTCAACACATTTAAAAAAATAATATACCATGATCAACTGGGGTTCACACCAGGTATGCAAGAATAATTCAACATTAGAAGGAGGTGATGTTGACCAGCCCAGGGAAAAGGGAATAACAATTGATATAAAATCAATGACAAGGGATGAGCCCTGGTGGCGTAGTGGTTGTGCTCAGGACTGCGGCCCACTGGGACGGAGGTTCAATTCCAGCAGTGGGGCTGGGCCTCCTACTCCCACCACCGGAGAGCAGTGATGCCCCCCCCCCCAAAAAAAAATCAATGACAAGGTGGGTAAGAGAAGTGCAATAGGGATTGATCAAGGCTAATGTAACAGAGAGAAAATATCGAAACCCAAATAGAGGCTGAGCATGACAGTGGGACAAGAATAAAGTAAATGGAAATAGAGGAAGGAACTGGAGAATAATGAGCATTTATAGAGGTTCAAATACAGGTACATTCATAGGAGCATATATTTATAAGTGATGATGGAAAAATAGACCAACGTGCATACTTATAGGGTTAGTAGTAGGACAGCAGATGAGCATTGGACTTCCACTCAAGTACTTCCTCAGTGCAAGAACACTTTGTTCTATTAAATTGGTATTCCAAGATGCTCATCTTTCCGACACGATCACTGAAGACAAATGTGTGCATAAGCAAAGTTGGTGAAGAAAGCTGACGGTGCCCGGCTATCAAAAAAGGTAGCATCTGGGGTCTTAAAGATTTGAAAGTAAACAAACATCCATCTAGCTCAGAAGCAACAAAGCCCATATGGAAAAAGCACACCAGCTTGTGAGATCACGAGGTGTCAAAGGGATTAGATATCAGGCTTCAAGAACTAAAAAACATAATATTGCGTGCTCACTTTCCTAATATGAGCGCTGACGGCAAACGTGTGCTTAAGTTAATGTGGTGAAGAAAGTGGATGGTGCTCGGCTATCAAAAGATATAGCATCTGGGGTATTAAAGGCTGGAGTAAACAAATGGTCATTCAGCTCAGAAGCAACAAAGCCCACATGTAAGAAGCACACCAGGCTGTGTGGCCACGAGGTGTTGAAGGAATCCAGTGTCAGGCATCAAAGAACTAAAATTATATCATTATTAATGAAGAAGAGTACAGATTGGGGACCCAAAGCTTATTAATAGGTGAAGCAACATCTTCTTACAGAGGATGACAGGGAGATGAGTCGGTTAAGTTACAGTATAGTAACAATGAAATATGCAACTTTCCTCTAGTCCTCAAATGCTTCCTCCCACCCACTATCATGATCCCAATTATACCTTACAAATCTAGCTAGACCAGGGGATGTACAGTGAAGTTGGAAACATGGGGAATTTAGGATAGATGATCCCTCAGGACTAGTAGTAGGAGTGGTGATACTAGGAGGGTGGAGGTCTGGTGGAATAGAAAGGGAGAACCAATTTCAAGGATCTACATGTAGCCTCCTTTCTGGGGCACATACAACAGGGAAGTGAGTGAAGTGACACATTGGACAGTGTACGGTATGAAAAAATAATAACAATTTGTAAATTACTAAGGGTTCAAGGGGAAGGAAGGGAAATATAGGGAGCTGATACTGGGGGTCTAAGTGGAGGGAGGATGTTTTGAGAGTGATGATGGCAATAAATGTGCAAATGTGGCCTGCAAACAATTGATGTATGTATGGATTGTGATGGGAGTTGTATAAGCACCCAATAAAATGATTCATTAAAAAAGGGGGGGGGGGGACAGAGGAGCTTATACCAAGGGCTCAAGTGGAAAATATTTCAAAATGAATATGGTAATATGTGTACAATAATGCTTGATACAAATGATGTACTGAATGTTATAAGAGCTGCAAGAACCCCCAATAAAATAATTGGAAAAAAATTTTTAAAAAAAGAAAAACAATCAATGTAATCCACCATAAAAATAAAAAAGAGGAAAGAATCACAGAATTATACCAATAGATGCCATAAAGGCATTTAACAAAACTCAACCTGTATTCCTGATAAAAACACTCACTAAAATAGGAACAGATGGGAAATTCTCAACTTAGTAAAGATCCTATTTGCAAAGCTAATGGTCAACACTTTGCTTAGTTGAGGGAAATTGAAATCATCCCTCTTTGAACAGGAACCAGACAGGGATGCCCTTTATTAGCACTCTTATTTTATAGAGTCCTTGAAGTTTTAACCAGAACAACTATACATCAAAAAGAAATCAAAGGCATCCAAATTAGCACAGAAAAAAAGCAAAACTCCATTTACCAATGGTATGATATTACATAAAACCAAACAAATGAATTTACTGCCCTCAGGTTAATTCCAACACATAGTATACGAGAGGGTAGAATTGTCCCTTTGCATTTGAGTCTGCAAATTTTTATTAATTAAAAAAAATAATTTTGGGAACTCTTACAGATCTTATCAAAATCCATATATCCATCCATTTTGTCAAGCACATTTGTACATGTGTTGTCATCATCATTTTCAAAACATTGATAGCAGCTCATATCCCCCTCCTCCATCCTCTCTCCCTCATGAACCCTTGATAATTTATAAAATTTTTTCATGTCTTACACTAACCCCTGAGACTGTACCTTTTAAAGGAGTAGAAAGTATTGTTTTCTCCCTCAGGTGGGTGTTTGATTTCAAACTCTTGACCTTGCTTTTAGCAGTCCAGTGCATAACCATTGTGCCACCAAGGCTCCTCATCTCATACATAGAAAACGCCAAAGACTCAGCAAAGTAATTTCTAGAACTAATTGAAAATTTGGGCAATGTGGCAAGCTATAAGATGAAAATTCAAAAATCAAAAACATTCTTATTCATTTTCACTTTGCCACTTGGACTTATTTCTTTATTGGTTATTGTCTTGGATCCTGTCAGAGGAAACAGTCTGAGAAAAGAAAGAGAAAAAAAGAAGTTATATCTGAAAAATAATTTTTACAATATTTTTAATATTTTAAATTTTTTAAATAATTTTTAAAATATAATTTTAAATTACCACCCCCAAAATAAGATACTTAAGAATAAATTTAACCAGAAAAGCAAAAGAAAACTATGAAACACTATGACACTAAAGCAAAATATACTACATAATTGAAAGAATGTCTGATGTCCCTGGAGAGTAAAACTCATTTTAATGAAATTGGCAATATTACTGAAAGCACTTTATAAATTCAATGCCATGCCAATCCAAATTCCTGCACAACTGTTTTCATAGAAATGGAAAAATTAGGGCTGAGCCCCGGTGGCATAAGTGATTGAGTTCGGAACTGCAGCCTGTGGGCTTGAAAGTTCAAATCCAGTGGTGACTCTCAGGAATGGCACTAGGTAGTGCCCACGACCACCAGAGGCAGTGATGCCCCCCCCCAAAAAAAAAAAGAAATGACAAAATTAATAGCCTAATTGGTACGTAAAAAGGAAGAGACCTAAGATAAACAAAATACTACTAAAAAACAAAAGCAAAGTAGGTCTCTCAGTCCCCAGCCATAGTAGGCAAAAAAGCTTGGTATTACAATAGACATGAAACTGGTCAGTCAGAACAGAGACCCTAGATATAAAACAACCACCTAGAGAGATATAGCTTTTTAGAAAGAACTGAAACACTTATATAGAGTAATAGAAATTCTTTTCAACAAATGGTGCTAGAAAAAAATGGAACTTCCACTTCACAAAAGAATAAAACAGAACCCATATCTTCCATTATATATGAAAGGGAACTCAAGAATTAAGATCTAAATTAAAACCCTAGAACTATAAAAATCATCAATGAAAACATAGGGACAAACTTAAGTGCTCTCATACCAGGCATAAATACACTACCAAACATAATGAAAAACATCTACACTGAAGAAGAGAACACGGAGGACTGGAATTTCCTGAAAACACAACATTTACATGTATGTACGGTGGTGGTCATGTGCTTATGTTAATTTCATGATTGAGATGTAGGGGTGGAGTCTAGCCTGTTAATCTGGAGATAGGCATTGAACAGTCAATGAGGCCTCCGTGTGGGCAAGGCTTTCTCGTGAGACTTCTGGGAAATCTCCCAATATTTCACTCATGGAAATGAGAGGCCATCTCCCCAGTTGTTGGGAGTCAGTCTCCAAAGCGACGAACTACAGACAAGACAAGATGGCAGCGTCCAAGGAGCTGGAGGAGTCAGAGGAGAGGCCACACAGCCTTCCTCTGATGGAACCAGACCTCTGAAGCTGGAGAAGCCATGTGGAGAGCCCTGCCAGTGCTGAGTTGCTTGTATCACCACTGGATACTGTCGATGCACCCTGAGCCCTGGAAGCAAGGAGCCTGCCAGTGCTGGGATTCTGTTCCCACTGCCTGTGACATCCTGAGTCGGAAGGAGCTATTTATAGACTGGTATTGGGCATATGGGCAAATATTGAACTTATGACTTTGAATGGGACTGGATTAGGATGTTTTCTCAACGTTCCATTCCTCTTATATATAAACCTTACGCTTATACCCATATGCGTGTCTATGAATTTGTTTCTCAAGTCTACCCGGACTTACATGTGTACTTTAAAAGACAATCAAAATAGTGAAAAGATAACCCACAGAGTAGAGGAAAGTCTTTGACAATGATCTATTAGATAAAGGCCTAGTTTTGAAGATTTATAGAAAAATGCAATGTCTCAATAGAAAAATGATAATAGATACAATGAAAAATGGGCAGAAGCTATGAATAGACAATTCACTAAAGACATGTAAGTGGTAAGCAAGCATTGCATTAAGCAAATATGCTGCAAAGGACCTCTTTAAAAGGTTAAAATCAACAGTGTCACTTTGAGGAATAAAAATAGCCTGCCATAAACCAGAGTATTTTCAGTAACCTCATATATATGTGAAAAGCTGGACAAGAATAAGAAAAACCAAAGAACAATTTATGCCTCTCATATATACAATTGTTGAATGTACATGAATATTGAAGGAACCATGAGCTGCAAGACGAGCAAGCAAAACTGCCTTCAAAGAAGTACAACTAGAATGTTCCTTAGAAGCGAGAAGATGTCATAGCAAGACTGGAGGACATCCTGTTTGGTACAGTAGACTGTCAGCTAAAAAGTGTAGGCCCATCAGGGAGAAAGACTGACACAAGGGCCACAATAGCAAGCTTAAAGGGGATAATGATTGTGAAGATGATACGAGATGGGACAGTCTTGTACACAGGGTTGGTTTGAATGAGAACCACCTCAGTCATCTTGATGACAGCCAATGACATACTCTTTGATGCAAATGACTAACACGCTTCGCTGCTAATTTAAACATTACAGGTACAGGTCCTCCTGCAGTTGCTTTGGAGAAAAGACCTGGGAACACATAGGAAACAATCAGCACTGAAAGCACTATAGGACACAAGGATATTCTGACACACATGATTGTCATAAGTAGGGGTAGACACAACAGCAACTAAGAACATATTCTATAAACTCATTCCTTTCTATGCCTGTGTATTTGGGAGCTTAGTGAAGTGGCAATTCATTATAAGAATTTCTAGTCTTTTTCTTGTGTTTTCTTAAAAACATCTACCCTAGTAATCTCAACTGATGTGTGCATACAGCATTAAAACATGAGTGGAGAAAAGTCGCTTAATCCAGCAGATTGTTTTTCCTGTTCACATTCACTCAAAGTGACAGCTAACGATATTGCTAGGTTTCCAAAGTGCACTTGTATTTCCACTCTAGGAAATGACTTTCTTCTCTTCTGGCTCCAAGACTCTCACCCCACCCCCACTCTTAGCTGATGATCTCACCTCCCTTCAGAGAAACAAAGCACCAGAGGGAAGTTCCTCTTCTTCCCAGTAATCAAACCGCAAACTCCGTCCTCAGGCCCCTGTGTTCTCCAGCAAACCTCCCTGTTACAAGACTGACCCCAGAGGTAGCTTTCAGGATGCAAGGTTCCTGTATCCTCAACAATTTTATTCAGGGATTTTATTTTGCTACATCAACAAGTCTTAATTTATACTGGATCATCTGATTGGCAATGCCATTTTAAGGCTTCCTCCACTCCACATTCTCTTTCCCCGCTATGTCCTTACAGTCAGATTCTGTTTCACTGAGAGATTTCTCTGTAGGTTCATCTGCTCATGTTCTTCGCTCTTCCCATTCATTTCCACTTTCGTCTTACTTTGGGCCCCACCACACTTCCATCAAATCTGCTCTTGTCAAGATCACGAATCGATTTTATCTTCATGTTATTAAACTTCTTTGTTTCACTCGTTACTCCTTCGCTCCCAGTGATCAAAGTAAATCCTCAAGTTTTTTGGTTGTTTCTTTCTGGGCTCACCTACTTTTCTCTGCCTGAAGCCTCCATCCTGAGTTCCACCTTTACCAACTTGATCATTTATCTCTTATATGACTGCTCATCTCTTCTGTCTCTGCTTAGATTGTATCTCCTTGGCAAGCCTTTCCCACATTCTACTTCTTTATGTTAATCTTTACCAGTTAAACCTGTTTGCTTCCCTTATTTCATGATTATCTGTTTATTGTTTGCTTACTGGTTGCCTCTTCTAAACAGAAGGACCTCTACTTGCTCCATCCATGCAGATACACTAAATGTAGCACAGTCTGTGGCATGTAGGAAGTATTAATTGACACTTATTGAATCCATGAAGGAACAAATGCATGGAGCCTGAAGATTGATTCCTGGCTGACATGAGCTACTCCAGTTTTTTGACTCAACAGGTAATATTCTCATGTCAAAAGGGAGTCAAAACATTATTAAATTGCTCATTCTCACAGTATTAGAAAGATACAAGATTCCTTACTACAGGCTATATGGATTAAACCAATATCAGAGTAGAAACATTCACTAGGGTTTTCAACACTGTATGCATTGTAACTGTTTACAGAAGTAGCCTGCCGCTTCATTTTGGTCAGGATCAGCTGGTAGACTCCTGCCAACAAGCTTTCCCTTGGCAGCCAGGCACTTTAACTTCTGGGCCACCGGGACTCCTGGATGAGGATTAAGAAATCTTAATTACAGATACAGGCAGCGGTAAAGCATGGCACTTTAGGCACGCCATGTAACTTTAGGTACTTTTCGCCAAGTTGTTTTTCTACAAATGCTCCGAAATATGTTCCCAGTGTTCTCAATATACAGCATTCAATTTACATAAAATTTCCACAAAACAGATTGCTTTTTTGCTTCAATAATTAAAACTTGAGAGACTGAATTTGCTTCAGACATTGTTCTTGGGCCTATCCACACACAGACAGACAGACACACACACACACACACACACACACACACAATTTCAGGCAGGGGAAGTATTACACATCTACAAAGTCAAGAATACCTCCTTCCATAGTGGGCCTAATATCCCAGTTTACTAACTATGCACTGCCCTCAATTTGTTTATCTTGTCAACACTGTGGACATAAAAGAAGTATGCGCCAATAGGAAGTGTGTAAATTTACTCTCTGAAATTTGCTGTCAGTAAGCAATTTTCAGACTTAATGTTTCTAGTGGTGTTTGCATGCATGTGTTGCATCTAGCAGTCACAGCTGACTAATTTTATATTACTGATAATAAAATCATATATAGATAATAAACCATGTTTATTTAAAAAGTTGGTGTTTACTATAGAGTAAAGTTATCTGGTTTATTATAACCTTACCTACTGGATTGCTTCCTAAAGTAATAGCATTTATAGATGTACATATGTTACATAATAAATTCATGACTGGGTGATAATTTTGATGGAAATGTTCTTTACAACAACTGGAAAGGATTATAAAAGTCAGTAGCAGCTCCAAGTTATGCTGTTTAGGCTTAAAATATTCTAAGAGAATATCCCATTATCAATAAAGACAAAATCAGCACTTGTTATACTACTTGTATGATTATTTTATATTTTACCTATATCCTTCATTTTTATATCCTTTGTTTGATTAAAATGGTCTGTATATATATAAAGCCATGTTGTTTCAAACTAAGAAATATCAAATCATACATTATTGTTTCAATCATTTTAAGTGTTTCTACAACTCCCACTTTTATGACAATCATTAGCCCAATGATAGTGGCAGAACAACAGAGGTTAAAAGGAAATATGAATTAGGACAGTGGTCTCTCTGCACCTTAATTTATCATTTTTCTATTTTAACATCAATAGAAAGAGAATGGCAGCCTTAAATAATAGGTACAAAGATTGAAAATATAAACCAATCAGTCAATCAATCAATCAGTCAACACATGCAAAATGCATCAGAATGGAATTCAGAAAACTTAAACCTTCAATAAAAAGGCATTTGGCTTTTCAGCATCTCTTTTCCATTCCTCTTAAATTGTGAGTAGTAATAAGACCTGCTCCTTTAACTTAGTTGTTGTGGAAATGAATGAGATTCTTAAACATTCTTTTTGTACACCAGATGACTAATCAAACCAAACTCACTGTCATTGAGTTGATCCTGAATCATAGCAATTGAGATTTGCATCCTAATAACTAATATGGAAGCACTACACCACCAGGGATCCTTGTCAAGCACCTAGCACTCTGCAAATGAAAACATTTCTGGTCATCTCAGTTTTCATCTCTGAGCATGTTTTTTGCATGTTTTTAGAATTAGATAACAAGCAAATTGAGAATAAATAAAATGACTTAAGATGAGTTGGACATGATAAAGTCATGAGTCTTGTGTACTATAAAAGAATACTAAAATTATAAACCTTGGATATACGTGTTTTCTAACCCCAAACATTCTAGTGCCTAAAACATCTACATTTCCCTGACAAATCCAGGAGGCAGATAAATAAGGTGGGACAGGCAAAAGGGGGACCAGCTGTGTGACAACCATGTGGGTGAGGAAGGGAAGTGTGAAGACAAACGGGGGCAACTTGGTCCATCATCTTTGGCCGGAACACTCATACATATCCAATAAGTATCTCAAAAGTCATTTGAATGTATTAAATGTATGGATAGCATAGTCTAATCTTCTCATGGGAAGTACTGATGCAAGCCTCTTTTCTATCTGTGTAAACAGGAGATATACTATATCTTTTTTAATTGCTATAAAAATGAATTAAGAATAAGAGTGAATTGAAAAGATAAGAATCACACAAGCAACAAAAGCAGCAAAAACATGTCCCATCCACTGGTCCTCTGGCAAGTGACGCTATGAAAAAATCATAATAAAATAAAAATACCAGCTCCATACAAATCTTTTGTTTCCCCCCAACAGCTATTATCCTAATTAAGAACAAGAGGATGAAAATTAGCAAACCCCACTGATGAAGCACATAACTCTCATCTAGTTTATTAATATTCCCTCCCCTTATTATTATGGTTTTCATCCTTGTTACCTCATTAATTGTGCTAATTTGTGCATGTATATTTGCATATTTAAGCTCATTTGGTACATGAAAGGAAAGATAGATAGCCCTTCTGAAACAGTAATGGGAGTAATGACTCCTTGAGGGTACTGGAAGAGGTGGGGAGGGAGAAATAAGGAGGGCTATGATAATTGTATAACCCCACTCAATGGAAATCAAACAGCAGAATTGAATATGAATGGATATATTAGATTGCGTAAGATATAGAAAAAGAGATCATAGGAAAAAATGATAATACAGGTGAGGGCAGGGGTTGGGAGGGGAGGGAGGAGATAAAATGGAGCTGATATCAAGGAGTTCAAGAAGAAACAAAATGGTTTGAAACTGATTGTGGTAGCAATTATACTTTCCTGCTTGCTGTATTTAAACTATGAATGTTACGATATCTAAAGAGCTCCCAATAAAATGATTAGTTAGTAAAAAATAAAATTTAAAAAAGCATCGGCTAACCCTTCAAAGTATTTTCTGTAAGTTCTCAGGGTCATCAAGTAAATTACAACTCTTCTGTAGAACTGATCTTCTGGGTCTGAGACTGTAACTCTTTTTTGGGGGTGGGGGGGGGGTGGGGGGGGCCATCACTGAGACTGTAACTCTTAATGTGATTAAAAACCCTCCTCGTTCTCCTGAGAGTGGCTGGTTGGTTCAAACTACTGACCTTGATGTTAGCAGCCCAACTTGTAGCCGACTCTTCTACCAGGACACCTTTTTTCTAAGTTAGTTCTTGGTAAATGTAGACACTATTGTTCTCACCCAAACCAAACTGAGCAAAACTCACTGCCATCAATCAAGTCCTTGCCGACTCATAGCAAACAAAAAGTACACGGTAGAACTGCCCTGTGAGTTTCTGAGACAAACTAGAGTCTTTAACCTGCGAGCGGGATGGTTTCACACTGCTGACCTTGCAGCCTGCAGTCCAACACCTCATCATGTCACCTGTCTTAGTTCTTTCTTCTCTACATCAAGCGAGCCTGGAGTCACAGGAGCAGTTGAGAATTTGAAAAACTTCAGCCTTTGTTTTCCTATTGTTTGTATCTATTTCTGGTTGTAAACTTAAACTACATCTCTAATACTTAAATTAGTGAGGATCCCCAAGAATTTTTTATTATATTAATTGTATCTACTGACTATTATCATACAAGAACTTAAATCTGTACATTTTTAAAATTCAAAAGGTAATTCATAAATATGGGTAAAAGAAAGCAGCTATGAAAATAATTTAAACTCATCAACAAAAGAAATGTACACTCAAACAAGATACCATTTCCATATAAAACTGTCTACATGTTTTTGGATTTGTTGTTCATTCTGTTTGATTGATAATACCCATTGCTGATTTAAGGAAACAGTTTGCTTACACTGCCAATAAATAGGCACTATAGTTCAAAAAAGATGAGGAGCTGATACCAAGGTCTCAAGTAGAAGGAAAATGTTTTGAAAAGATTGATGGCAATCCATGTACAAGTGTGCATGACACAATGGATGTTATAAGATGCATGTTATGAATTAATATAAGAACTGTAATAGACTCCAACAAAATGAAAAAAGAAAATATCACAGCCCTCCCCAAAAAAGACACCCCCAAATAATAATAACATTTCTTCACATTTTGCAGAATATTTTTAGGAACCAAATATTATTGTTGATAATTTACTGTTGAAAAGATATAGCCCTCTTTTTATAAATCACTTTATTGAGGGCTCATGCAACTCCTAACACGATCAATACATACGTCAATTGTATGCAGACTACATTTGCGTATTTGCTGCCATCATCATTCTCGAAACCTCCCCCAAGTACCAGCTCCCCATATTTCATTTTTGAAAATACAGTGTTAAGGAATAAAAATAATTGTCTTATAATGTCACAGCTTTTAGGCCGTTTATTTTTTTTTTAATTTTTTTTTGGGGGGGCGGCATCACTGCCCTCTGGTGGTCCTGGCAGCTACCCAGTGCGGCTCCTGAGAGCTGCCATTGGATTTGAACTGCCAAGCGCACGGCCTGCAGTCCCGCACTCAACCACTTAGGGCCACTGGGGCTCAGCCAGGCCATTTTAACAATCTGAGCATACTCAAAAAGTTTTCAACATGTATTTCAGAAAGAATTCCTGTATGAAATATTAATTCTAAGAGTTACAAACTGCAATTAACTGCAATTAACCTCATCATCCAGTAATTTGGTATTATAAAAAACATGTCCACAAAACTGAAAACTGTGTAATGGCAAAAGACATAGCTCTGTCGCTCATGAGTAGATTATCAATACTCGCCACTCCTATACTGCCATGGAGGTGACTCCATCTCACAGCGATCCGACCAGACGGGGTATTACTGTCCCTGTGGGTTTTAAAAACTCCTAACTCTTTATAAGAGTAGAATGCCTGAGAAGAAGCTGTTGAAATCAAACCACTTATTCTGTCATCAGCGGTCTAATAAATAACCACTATGGTAACTGGGCTTTCTAGCGCCGTAGAGATGCGATAATACTGAAGACATAAGTGAACGCAAACTAGTGCCCAATGATAAAATATAATGATTTAACATAAAACTTCAAGTTGGGTTTGTGGAGCATGTCATAAAATCACATAAAAAGTATGATCACATTTTTTTAATTTGCTTGTTAGTATATGCATAAAACGTCTACAAGTATAAGCATATATATGCATAATAATATGCATACAATGTGTATAATATGTATCATAAGATTCACAGTAAATATTTGCTGCTTGGATGAATGAAGGACATTTTTATAATATGTATGCTTACGGGGAGATTATAGGTCCTCTTTTCCCTTTTCTTGGTAATTTTCTATATCACAGAAAATTTTATAACAGTATGTATGAATTAATTATCTCTATCACCTAAATTATATGACACAGAATTTTAACAAATATATTAGAACATTTTGAATAAAAATATTGATTGTGAATACCCTGCAATAACCAATAATAATTTGCATTTGCTTTTCCGATTTTTCGTTACTGAACTCCTAAATAAAATTTATCAAATGTTGCAGAAAAATGGAAAGCCTCGTATCATCACTAGGAATTCTTCCTAAGAGTGAGCAGAATTAAGTCACTAGGTCTCCAGGCTAGCTTTTGTTTTTCTTTATTCCCCTTTACACATTTCCACTAACATTTTGATCACCAACGAGTAACAATATAGGCACAGCAATAGCTGTTGGTAGGCAGTTCCTTAGGTATAAGTTAAGTGATAAACTAATTAACTAGTTCATAGTAGCAGAAGGCTTCAAAGATGTCAGAAAGGAGTCATTTTCATATACATGAGGTTTGTGGACCTCTAAAAATGTTTCCAGGGCTGTGTGTGTTGAAAAAGTAAGGATGCATATGTGTACTAGTATGGGGAGAGGTACATAACCTTCATAAAAATTGTAAAAGGGTTGGCAATAAAAAAGCAATAAAGCTATAAAGATCATAAGCAAGTAGAAAAATACTGATGGTAAACAAAAAACAAACATGAAGAAAAGAAACCACAACTAACTGTCTTCCTCTTTTTCATTCCTGGAATATATTATTCACTATGCAAATGATTTTAGTACTTTGCTTTCTAAGCAAGAGCACCAGGAATTACACTGATGAGTTATGAACACCAGTCAAATCTTTGTATAAAATTATCTACATAGGATACTAACTATAAACCTAAACCATTTTCCTTTTCCTAATCCAGCATAAGGCACAACATTTGAAAGTAACTTACAATGGTCAAAAGAAGCACTGTCTTCTTCCATAAAGACTTTCCATTACAGGAAGTTTGTAAACTGGCTCTGAGCAGATTAAACACTTCTCTATGCATTTCACAAGGGTTGCTTAATTTAAAATTTAACTCTTCCTCTACTCAGGGAATGAAGCAAATACCTGTTTCTTACCCAGACATCAAATTTGATTGGCAAGGCTTAAGCAACTCTGAGACATAAAATCAAGTCCCTCACTTGGTTTATTTCACTAGTATCCATGCGAATATTTCTTTCCAAATATATGCATCAAGCAGAAACAAAGTCCATCACCAATCCCCCTAAAATCCAAAGAATTGCACTGGCAAACATACTAACTTAAGAAATGACACTTATCTAAATAATATGCTTTAATACTCTCCATCTGCTGTAACTGAATAAACCTTTCCATCATCAGCCAGCTTGGGCAGCATTCATATTCCAGGTTTTGAATGAACGTAATTATTCTAGAAATAAAGTGTTTTTAAAATTGTAGATTTTGGTACATTAAAATATCATTAGTTCAAAATCCCAAAGCTTTTCTCCTGCTTTATCTAAAAAGAAAATACTCAAGTTATTCAATAGGTTTAACTAACTTAACTATTACAAGACCAAATATTTTCTAATAGTTACTTTGAATTCTGCTCTCCCAAGCGTCAAATGATATGGGAGGGCGGGGGTTAAAATACCAACCATCAGTTGACAGAGTGGATCAATTCTATCAGAATGAATTCTTCAGCCATCGATTTCCTTTCCCATTAAAGACGCAACAGTGCTTCATGCACGTTACCAAAATGATTCTTTTTCGATGACACTGTGTCACTAGACTGACTTGGCACTGCATCAAACCAGCGCGTCTACTTTACAGCTCCCAGACCATGGGGACCCCCACGTGGAACGCCCGTCGGTGCGCCACCTCCACCCCGCTGTGAAGGGGAGTTTGCTGGGCTGCACCTGAAGGCGCCGTCTTCAAACCCTTGCATATTCTACAAAGCAGGCGGACCCCACAGAGCACATTGGCATCGGCTGGAAGCACGTTCAGGTCACCGAGGGGTGTATCCTCTCAAAGAAGCAAAAGGAGCTGTAAAGTTTTAAGGCCAGGGAAGACTAGCTTCCCCTGTTCTTGCTTCCTTCCGAGTAAACTACCAGCAAACCGGACGGCGGCGGCGGCCAGGGTGGCGGCAGTGGTCCCCGGAAGGGTAAATACAAAGCGCTTACGGTTCCCAGAGTTCACGTGGAATTCCTCAGGCTCCTCTATCCTTTTGGCTTTCGGTCAGAAGGCTTTTTCGCCGCGAACGCAGACCACTTAAACAAAGTCCTTTTCTTGGCGGGAGGGACTAAACTGTGGGCGTGTCTTTCTTTGCAGATGTTTTAAGGTGGAATTAAAGAGGAAGAAGGAGGAAAGGCATTGCTCACATAGAAATTAACATCTGAAACAAAAAAGTCAAACTATCAGAAGCGAGAGCCCAGAAGTTTGAAATCAGAAAGAATGTTTAAGTAATAATTAATTAACCGACTCCAAATTGCTTGTGTGTGTGTGTGTGTGTGTCCCTGACTTTGGACCTACTCGTCGTTTAAGTCGTCATCCTTTCCTTTTTCCCTCCAAACAAGTCAGAACAAAATGGAAATGATAGAGAATAACCTAAAATGCGCGGGCATTTCTTTTAAAAGGCAACATTTAAACAGAACATTTTAATGAATATATGACCATTTTAAAATCAAATGCTCAAAATGTAAACATTGGTAACTATCTCTTTGAAAATCTAAAATTAAAGCCATATCAAAATAATGCATTTGTTGAAATTTAGGCGTGGGGAACCATAAGTTAGATGAATTACAGAGGTAAATTCAAATATCTGACATTACTGTAATGAAGAATGTCTAAATTATATATTTGTAAATATTCTACAAGAACCAAATAGTATCCTGAAATAATGACAAACATTCATCCACTGAACCTTAGTTTTCAAACAAAAATGTTGCATTCGGTCTTTAATCAAACAAATGGTTGACCATCTTAGAAAATAAAGACGTCCATCCATCCATTTAATTCTGTAGATATACTGAAACTTATCTAACCAAAACAAAAAATGATGGGTGCATTATGGAAATACTGCAAGAAACAAACAAAAACATCCCTATCTCAAAAATCTAATTACTTAGTGATAAAGTAGACATTAAGTTAAAAAATTAACTAATACCATAAACAAAAGGATTGGCTTTTATTGGAGAGTTGAATAATGTAGTAGAATCTAGATTGTGAGTAGAATCATAGAAGATCTTCATCACCAAAATTTCAACAAGTTCACTAATAGTAAATGTGCCCATATTTCACTGCTGTGCTCAAGTATTCTGGTTCATGTCATAATTATATATATAGCAAAATAATACATTTGCACCTTTATTATTTATCTACCTATGAATATTATTGGCAGGAGCCATCCTTCTCATATTTACAAATGTATGTTAGCCAACGGACCCAAAGAAGGAAGTAATTCTCACCTGGTGAGTTTGTTTAGTATCCAACTACCTGACCTCCACCTGTCATTCAAATGAACAGAAGGATTGCCCTCTTTATGCCTCTTCTCCTTAACTTCAACTAAAACACTACTTTTCATCCTTAAGTCCCTACCTTTTTCACTGACCCTGTACTTTATCAACAGCCTTCAATCAGGTTATCACCTTTGTCCTTTCCCAGGGAAGAATCTCTCCAAATAACACGTCAAAAGCATGTGAGATGAAGTCTCAGTATCAGCTCTTCCAAGGCGCCTTCTGGCTGTACTTTTTTCTAAGCAGATTTGTTTGTTCTTCTTTCGGAAGTTCATGCTACTTTCAATATTTCTTCGCCAAAAATAAAGCTCAAATTAATCGATTTGTTGTTAGTCTTCCTTATTTCAATTTCCAACTTTCAATTGCATCTGAGGATATTGGAAAGTTCATGGTTTGCATTGGACTCACGTTTGTCCTCAAAGTGGGGACATGCTTATCCTTTAAAGAGGCCTTGTGGAACAGATTGATTCAATGCAATAAATCTTTTGATTTCTTGATGAACATTCAAGCAAGATAAAATCTTTGATGCCTTAAATCTTTTCTAAGTTTATTATGAGGCTATCTATTAGTCTCATTGTGATGATTTGTTTCCTTTACACTGAGTTGCAATCCATCCTGAATGCTGCAGTTCTTGCACTTCATCAGCAAGTGCTTCCAACCCTCCTTGACATCAGTACAAGGTTGTATCACATACATACTGCAGATTGTTTATAAGCCTTCTTCAAATCATGATGCTGTGTTCTCTATATAACTAGCTTCTTATATCTGCTCAACATAAATATTGAATAAATTCAGTGAATACATATCTTTATATATACCTTTCCTGATTTTAAGTTAATCCATTTTTCCTTGTTCTGTTTGAACAGTTGTCTCTTGGTCCACGTACAAATATCCCACGATCACAGTGAATTGTTCTAGATTCTCATTTTCCTCAATGTTATCCATAGTTTGTTATGGTTTACACAGTCAGATGCCTTTGCATCATCAATAAAACACAAATAGTCATTTTTTTCTGGTATTATCTGTTTCTGCCAAGTTATAGCTCATATCAACAATGATACCCCTTATTCTTTGAATTTATCTTGAATTTCTGGGAGCTCCCCATCAGTGTAATATTGCAGCTGTTGTTGAATTATCTTCAGATACAATTTTATTGCATGTGATATTAATGATATCATTCTTTTTTGAACTAAGCACAAATGTGGATCTCTTCCACCGGTTGACTAGGAAGCTTTCAGATTTCTTGTCATAGTAAAATGAGTGTTTCTAGTGCTTCATCAACTTGTTGAAACATTTCTGCTATATTGTCAAATTCTGGGAATTTGCTTTTTTTTGGGGCGGGGGGGCAGGCATCACTGCCTCTGGTGGTCGGAATTTGCTTTTTTTTTTTGCTAATGTCTTCAGTGAATCTTGGACTTCTGTACCATAGGTCCTTAATCATATGCTGCCTCTTGAAATAGTTGAATGTAAACTACTTCTTTGTGTTTCAGTGACTGTACTTATTTCCACCTTCTTTTGATGCTTCTTACACTTGTCAATAGTTTGTCCATGGATCTGTCAATATTGCAACTAGAAGTCAAAAAATAAATGTGACTTACTGTATAGTAAAAATATGGAGTTATAAGTAAATCATGTTTAAGAATATCTGTCACAGCTAGGTTCCAGTTATGGAGGGCCCTGTCGCCTGTCATGTCTTGCCCTTGTTGCTCTGAGTTTGAGTTCCTGTACTGGGCAGCACCCCCTCTGAAGTAGTTGGATGGTTCAGGAGGACAGGTGAGCAGTGACTCCACTTCCTATCCTTTTGTTCCCTGCTGGCTTTGGAGCCAGAGCTAGTGGCCTCCGCATACTGGTCAAGGGAGTAATGGAGGGAGATAACAATGTAGAGTTACCAGAAACCAAAATTAAAGGTAAAAATCGAAGATTCTTTATGGTCAAGCAAAGCCCAACATGTATCACCCAGTCAGAAACAGTTTTAGTGTTCTTTATACTCTTTCTCCTACAAAGACACAAATAATGTATGTGGAGCTTGTGTCCTTGAATGTGGAGAGCTGCACCAAGCTAGGGAACCACATGAACTCAGATAAACTCCTAGATTATGGACTTTCAGAGACATCTCTGGCTAGAGTTGAAATTTTTTTAAGTACACTATGAGAACAATAGTCCTTTCCTGACTATCACTAGCATAGCAAAGGTTATCAAGATCTCTCACTGAGGCAATATGGCTGTGGAAGAAAATCTGCACTTAAAATACATTGACTCTGTGTTCAAGGGGCTTTTCTGACACTATGCTTACCAGGGACAGCCAGATGCACAGTGAAATTTCCTCCATCCATTGGTTCTATGCAATCACCCACGTGGGTACACAGAATGCTTATCATATGTATGAAATTGCCAGCAAGCTCCTTATTTTGAATGACTCTATGGTGATAAATATGGAACCTCACTTCCCTCTGGTTGGAGGATGGAAGACCCATTACATATTAGTTACAAACTTCCAAGTGATGGATAGGTTTATCATTTAAGTCACCAATATATAATAATGATGAGATGCATTGGGCACATATTTGATAAGCAAGTGATAGATTCTAAAACAGTGAAGATCATCTTGCCCCAAAAGGCCAAGAACATCTAAGTTGATAGTCCCTATGAAATCAGATGACCTGTACTACACTTATCTGAACACATTCAGCCATCTCATGTGTTGCAGTCATGTGCTTATGTTAATTTTATGATTGAAATGTAGGGGTGGAGTCTAGCCTGTTAATCTGAAGAAAGCCAATGAGTAGCCAATGAGGCCTCTATGCGGGCATGGCTTTCTCCTGAGACTTCTAGGAAATCTCGCGATTTTTCCCCTCATGAAGATGAGAAGCTGTCTTCCCCAGTTGTTGGGCGTTAGTGTTAGAGAGATGATTAATCATGGACAAAACAAGATGGAAGTGTCCAAGAAGCTGGAGGAGCCGGTGGAGAGACCACATGGCTTTGCCCTGATGGAGCCAGACCTCTGAAGCTGGGATGGCCACATGGAGACCTCTGGCAGCGATGAGTTGCTTCTGCTACCACAGGATGCTGTTGATGGACCCTGAGCCCTGGAAGCGAGGAGCCATGGGGAGACCCCTGCCAGTGCCAGGATTCTGCACCCACTGACCTGTGACTTCATGAGTTGAAGGAGACTTTATAGACTGATTTCGAGCATATGGGTTAATATCAGGCTTATGACTTTGAACTGGACTGGGCGCAATGTCCTGTTCCTCTTGCATATAAACCTTTTCCCTATATCTATATGCATGTCTATGAAATTTGTTTCTCTAGTCTACCCAGACTAATACATCATGATTATTGCAAAAAGAAAATCTTCATTGAAGAGCACATAGAAGAGACACCATAGTCCATGGTCCTCTTACAACAGGAGCTGCTGACGGTGGTGGTTACTTTCTACATACTGTTGTGCACTGTCATCATCCATGACAGGCTAAACTTTTACTTCCCAAAGGATCCAATTGACAAAGCCAGGAGGAAAGTAGTCTACATCACAGAGCAGACCCTGACTCTGGTCAACGAGAGAATAGAGCCCTGCCATCACTTTGATGAGATTGTTCATCGGTAAAAGCAATCCTGCGATGACTGCAGCCACATTGAGGAGCAAGAAAAGCCTGGAGCCCGAGCATGAAGCCTTGACCACAGAAACTGGCCTGTTACAATCCAGTTTCAAGACAGAGGGCTCTGACTGCTGCAACAAAGGACGTGACATACAGAAGGCAGATGCCCCAGGAACTGGTACCAGGCAGAATGAGATGGGAACGTTGGTCTCAGTATTTCCAAAAGACTTCAAGGAGAATTCTGGTTCCTCTTCTTGCAGTACAAGAAGCTTATTTTCTGTCCCTAATCTTCCTTTTCCTTTTTTTTTTTTTTAAGATTTAAGTAAGCAAAACAAAATCCCATAAAATTCACAAATCACATTACAGACAAGTGTGTGTTGAACAGAAGAATTTTCAGTAGTTGATTGTCATGATTTTGTTCTGGAGCCTTGGCCATTATCTCCCCCTGCTAAGCACTCTTTTCTCCCCTTTTAAGTCCTGATTCTGAGGTTTATTTGAGTTGTGTGTGGGTGCTTTTTAAAAACACGTTTGAGACCGAATGAAAATATAACAAGGACTGTGAGAACAATAAAAGAATGTTTGACAAAGTGAATATGCTTCATTTCACCCACTTGTGACAATCATTTAGCAAGTTGTTTTATACTCTCTCAAGTCCCCTCTCAATCTGTTGAAGCAAGAGCATGTCAAGTGTCAGCAATGAGCCAAATTACTCAACTCAAAATCTCACTTGCAAGCACTTTACAGAGTTTTAAAACTTTTGTGTGTGATCTTGGAATTCAAATATACTGACAGTGATGAGATTCTGGCCCATGTCATTGCTTTGGAGATAATTTTAAGCAGGAAAAATTACTTCTACATGAGTTTCCAACATTCTTCTAGTGAACTTGGCTTTGATGGGTGTCAGGGGGTGGTTTTCACAGATCATTCAGTTTTCTGGGACTAAATAATAATTCTTATGCTTATAAATTCTGTGACTAAGCACCTTCAAAATTAATTGTGTTATTTATCTTTTCAAATATATTGTCAGGCTCCAAACTTTCTAACTGAAAAATCTGTCTTCCTTAACTTCCCATATATATGTCACCTTTTCTCTGATCAGAAAAATAACAAAGCAGAGCAAGTAACTCTTTGTCCATGTAGCAAAGATAACCACATGCCAGAATTTCATCATATCTGCAATTCTGAATTCCACAGCTTATCCTCAATTTATTTTCTAGAGAGGAGTAAAATTAGAGATAATTGACCAAAGAAATGTTTAAAAACTTCTATGGAAAAAAAATCATCCTAATGAGATTCATTATAAATTGGTAAAAGTATCACTTAGGAATGTCCAAGGATGTGACTAGTCTTGCCCTCAGACAAAGTGCATCAGCGAGTACATTAAAGCAGATATGGGTAGGCTAAATTTTAGTATCTTATCCTTTATTTTCTTTTTTGGCCCATTTTTAAAAAAGCAAACATCACTAAATATTTATTGACTAAAAGACTAAAATAAAGGAAAAGAGACCTCTGAAGAGATGTTGATTTAGTGTAAAATTTTTAAATGTTTATGAAGCAGCATTTTAAGTTTGTGAAATATACATTCCACACACCTTATTTAGGCACACATTATAAAACAGACATTGCAGTAGGCACTGAGGATGATAGTATATTAATAGTTCTTTATTGGTGGGCAGAAATAGAGAACTAATAACAAGGAGACCCCAAAAGAAGAAAGTGTTCTAAAACTGATTGTGAAGGGCTGAGCCCCTGTGGCGTAGTGGTTGTGCGCGGGACTGCGGCCCACTGGGACGAGGTTCAATTCCAGCAGTGGGGCTGGACCTCCTACTTCCACCACCATAGAGCAGTGTTGGCACCCCCCCCAAAAAAAACTGATTGTGGTCATGAGCACACAATTCTTTTTAATATATTCAAACTATTAAATTATATGGTATGTGAAATATATGACAATAAAATTATTCAAAATTATAATATTTACACAACAAATTTGAATATTTCATAACTAAAACCAGTTGAGGTTTTCCTATTTTCCTGAAATTACTAGAATTACCCAAGAGTATATTTAAAGTGAAACACAAGACTAAAACCCTAAATGTTTTCATGTTCTTTCTTACATTTGCTACAGATAAAGGAAACCTTGTAGGGCTGACCCCCAGTGGCGTAGTGCTTTTGCGCGGGACTGCAGCCCACGGGCTTGGCAGTTCAAATGCAGCAGCAGCTCTCCAGGAGCAAGGCTGGGCCTCCCACTCCCACCAGAAGGCAGTGATCCCCCCAAAAAACAAAAACAAAACAACAAAAAAAGAGAAGACCTTGTAATATAGCTAATAATTTGATTTATCACTAAAACTTGAAAAAAGATTTGATTATTTTAAATAGTAATAGTTATAGAAATCTACCCCTCATTCATTTAGTTCTCTATATCTTTCTATTTTTCTATATAGCCATTTGAATATTTGTAATTCACATATATATCAAAGTTTTAAGATATGGTTGGTCATTTATTTTAGAATCTTCTACCACTCTTACACAGAATTTTCTTTGAATTATATCATGTATGCAACAAATAGGACACATCCACCAAATAAACTTGATGACTTATTTGGTCATTTATTCACAGTTATTTTAATGTCTATGTTAGAAGAGTATTTGAGGATTTTACTATAATATTACTTTACAATTGTTATTATCCATAGATCAGTTGTCTAAGTTACTTTAACCTTGGAAATCAAGAATCTTTTCTTTCTTGTGTGGAGCTTAGTTCCTAAGAATTCCGGGGAATATATCCCAGCTACACTTGGGCTCAGGAGTCCTAGCCGTATGTTTTGGACTGCTAACGTCAAGTTCAGCAGTTCAAATCCATTAGTTGCTCCAAGGGGAGAAAGATGAATCTTTTGACTCTCATAAAGCTAGATGGCCTTGGAAACCCACAGACCCAGCACAACTCTGTCCCATACAGGGTCACGATGAGTTTAGGTTTTAAATTTTAACTCCTTGCAATGTTCCTCAGATGTGATGCTTAACTATGTTATAAAGACATCTTCTTGCATTTATTTATTTATTTTGTCAATACCAGTGTGAGACATATATCTCTATGTCTCTATTGTTTTTTATTAATTTAGGTGGGTTCTCACCCACATCTTTTCCTTCCTTCATCTCCCCAACCTCTCTATAAGCTTCAAAATCTGCTTCTTTGAGTGTGAAAATCATTTTCTTATTTTTTCCCCACCAGGAGTGTATGAGGGTTCCAATCCCTTCATCGTCTCCACAGTATTTTTTAAAATTTTGCTATCAGTACTTGTGTGAAGCAATTATTCATTGTTATTTTAATTTACATTTTTCTTATAGCATGTGATCCAACCATGACTTCATATGATTGTTGGTCACCTGTACATTATCTTTGATGAATTATCAATTTATATCTTCTGCCCATTTGTTTCCATCAGATTATTCATGTTCCCATGGTTAAAGGGTTGCAGTATTCTATAAATGTTAGAAAGCAGGTTTTTATATCATTGTCAAAAACATTTCCCAATCACTTTAGCTATAATTTTATAAAAGTAGATCATCAGGGGGCTTAGCCTCGGTGGCATAAGTGGTTGAGTGCGGGACTGCGGCCCACAGGCTTGGCAGTTCAAATCCAGTGGCGGCTCTCAGGAGCATCACTAGGTAGCGCCCATGACCACCAGAGGGCAGTGATGCACCCCCCCCAAAAAAAAAATGTAGATCACCAGGCCCTTCTCCCATGGTGTATGAGTGGTTTTCAATTAGCAGACACATTTTCAACCCATTGTACCACCAGGGATGTTAGGTCACAAGATAGGAACAAATAATCTATAGGAGACTAAAGATTAAATTACAGATTCAATTGAGAGTTAAAGACTTCGTGCCTTTCTTGTAACGTTTACACATTAATATTGCATTAAATTTCACATCATTGAGTAAGCAATAGCCATAAGACCAGCTACTTAAGCATACTAGCCATTGTGCTGTCTGAGCCTAAACAGATGTGTTAGTCTGGGTAAACTAGAGGAACAAATTTCACAGACACGCATATAGATATAGGGAAAAGGTTTATATATGAGAGGAACAGGACATTGAGCCCAGTCCAGTTCAAAGTCATAAGTCCGATATTAACTCATATGCCCGAAATCAGTCTATAAAGTCCTCTTCTGACTCAGGTCAGTGGGTGCAGAATTCTGGCGCCAGCAGGGGTCTCCCCATGGCTCCTCGCTTCCAGGGCTCAGGGTCCATCAACAGCAGAAGCAACTCATCGCTGACAGAGGTCTCCATGTGGCCACCCCAGCTTCAGAAGTCTGGCTCCATCAAGGCAAGGCCATATGGTCTCTCCACCGGCTCCTCCAGCTTCTCGGACACTGCTAGCTTGTCTTTTGCGTGATTCGTCATCTCTGAGACTAACTCTCAACAACTGGGGAAGATAGCTTCTCATCTTCACAAGGGAAATATCGTGAGATTTCCCAGAAGTCTCAGGAGAAAGCCATGCCCATATAGAGCCTTCATTGTCTACTCAATGGCTATCTCCAGATTGACAGGCTAGACTCAACCCCTATATTTCAATCATAAAATTAGCATAAGCACATTACTGTCACAACAGAGATACAGCCTCTGAAACCCTCTACATCAGGTCACTGTGAGTAGAAAGGACTAGAGGAACCACAGTAGAGTTTTCACCTCCATCCACCTCATGAACTTATTCCTGCCAGTTGTCCTTAGTGGTCATTGCGTCCATGGTGACCTCATGTTGAACTACTCCAAGGGGTTTTCACACCTGGAGCTTTTCTGACGCAGATTGCCAGACCTGTCTTCCAACGCACCTGAGTCAGTTCACACTTTCAGTTATTGTGCTAACAGTGCTCAATCATTTTCACCACATGGGAACTCTTGTCATTGTAAGTAAGCCAACTCGCTAGGAGTATGAATCAGTCTTACTATCTGAAATTTATGATTGGGTATTACAAAGTGTGTCCTCAGATTTCAAGGTTTCTGACAGAAAGATGTCTAAAGAAGACATCGTCCATTATGATCTCATACACTGGAGCTGGGTCTGACCTCTCAGGAGGATTGGGGATCTACAACAAGAATTGCAGCAACCCCACCACCTGAGATCATTCCCTCTGCTCAGGTAGAAGAGTGGGGCCTTCAGCTCTTAGGCCTTCCATTGGCAAATAGTTAATCTAGTTAAGATTGTAGGTAAGGGTCAGAATTCAAACCAAATCTTTGTCTATTTTTCCTTAAAAATTTTGTTCATTGTAAATTGGGTGACAGTTTAGAGAGCAGATCATCAATTTCACATTCAATTATTCCTCTTACTCATCATCATCCTCTCCATAAAATACCACCCATCTCACTTCCTATGTTTTTTTGCTCTCCATTCTTCCTCCTTTTCTGATCCTTCTGAACTTTGTCTTTGCATCAGTGTTGTACCCTCCACCCTAAAGGGATGATTATATCAAAGTGTACACACCTCAGCAGTGTTATTTAATCCCCTTATGGGCCTGTGTACTAAATGGCTGTAAATTGAATCACAGGAGTGAGTTCAGTTCCAGGCTTATGATTGATTAAGTGATGTGACCTCTGGAAATTTGCCAGTGTCTGTTTGACCTGTAAACCAGCTCTCTTTCATAATTTTGAGTTTGGGTTCACATCTGTCTCATACTTTCACTGGAATCTTCTAAAGTAATCCCATTCAAAGTAGTTGGCTGTGGTAGCGAGAAAACATCCAGTCCTTCTGGTCCCAGATCCAATGTGAACTAATCTTCACTTTGTTCCTTAGTGCATAGACTATTTGTTTCCTATGCATCCTCAATTTTCATCACTCTTTTATCCTCCAGGCAGGGAGAAAGACCTATAGTTGTGCCATGAGTGGTTATCCACATACTTTTAAGGTCCTAGTCACTATTCATTGAAGTAGGATATAGACTTTGTGGACTATGTTATGCCAATTGACCTTGGTGTTCTCCCACCTTAATGCACAAGACCAGTTATTCATTTCACCAACAGGCCTGGCATGTCTAAGAAGTTTTCATAGTTATGACCCCTGTGTGCTCCAACTTCATCTGTATATGTCTCGTTCCACTGAGGCTATAAGTCTATAATGTATCTGCTATTATAACAAAATTGGATATCTAACAGTATTAGTGCTGTTGTCTTTAAATCTAGGACACTCTCCCAGTGTCCTAGCCTACCTCTTTAGACTTTGTCAACCTCCCTCGTGGTGTACATTGCTTTCTTCTTCACCCAAGGTCTTGAAATCTCCTTAGCTTCAACTTGGAAACCACGTTTCTCTCTCTTTTTCCTTTGTGATTGTCTTCATTACAAGTTGATATCCCTAATTTTCAGTCTTACAGGTTTTCTTTATTTATTTCCATATCTGTGCTGATTTCTGTTTGGTGTTCTCATGAATATTAAATTCAGATGTTGTCTGCCACTGCTGGTTTTCTGAAGAATTCCTTTAGGGTTTCTTGGGAAATTATCTGGTTCTTAAAAATTAATTTGTGTTTATCTAGAAATCCCTTCACTATGCAGGAGCAATTTGAGGAGCAATTTTGCTGGTATATAACTTTTTGTTGACTTTTTTCTTTCAGAGTTTGATGTATGTCATTGAATTGCCTTCTTACTTGAATGGTTCTCACTGAGAAACCACACTCTTCCAGTGTGGAGGGCTTTGAACACCCCCTCCTCAAACCAACAACATACACAGTCTTGGATTTCTGGCCATTTCTGAACAAGCAGGCACCTCCTCTCAAAACTAGTTTCCCTGCTCCTCAAACACATACCCTGATCTCAGCCAGCACCTGAGCCAGCACAGCTGACATCGAGATCATGTCCCCTGACACGAGACAACTTCTAAACTGGCTGAAACTCCACCTATCTGGCATGCCTGCCCTCACGTCTCTCCCACATTCATCCTTGACAGACCTATACAGGATACTCTGCCACCCACAATTTTCCTTTCCTTTTTCCTCCCCCAATCCTTGCTTTTAATCCCTTCCATTCTCTGCTTCATTCTCCTGTATTCATGCTCCCCTTCCTTTGGATGAGGGAGCCATGATGGTGTAGTGGTTACATTTTGGGTTGTGACCCATAAGGTCGGCAGTTCGAAACCACCAACAGCTCCAGGGGAGAAAGACTGGAGTCACAGTCACAGCCACCATCTTGGAAACCCACAGGGGGTTTTGCTGCGTCAGCATTGACTAGATAGCAGGGAGCTTGTTTTTGTCTTTTTTTGGTGGGGGGGGGGGGCATCACTGCTCTCCATTGATGGGAGTTGGTTTTGTCTTATAACCTTATTGCTTTTGTTTTCGTGCTAAATTTATAGAAGGAAAGAAACAAACTCATTGTTAATCAAGTTGAAAATGCAAGTGCCTTCCCATTTTACTTAGTTCTTCTGGCAAAGAGGCAAGTGCAAGAGGATCTGGGCAATAATGAGTCTCTCCGCTCCACTTCCTCAGATGAGCCTAGGAAAATGTTTGTGGTGTCCAGAAAATCTCACGGGAAATTATCAACGGGTGCAAAGAGAGCTGTAGTAGAAAGAAGCCGAAAGATTTGCATATAGGTTATACGAGCAACTGACATCCCTGTGTCTCTTGAAACAGGTTTAAGGAGTAAGAATTCTGGAAAATGGCTACCTGACCACAATATAAACCAAATAAAACAAAAAAACAAAACAAAAAAACTGCTTTCATAGAGTCAAGCGTGACTCATAGAGACCGGATGTGTGGGTTCCAAGGCTACAAACCTACACAGAAAAAGACAGCCTGTGAGGGACTTGAAATCCCATCCTTGCAGTTAGCAGTCCCAGCCTACCCAGCCATGTAGGACCACATCCCAGGAACAGATAATTTGGACAAGGCTCATTATTCAAAGATCCAATTTTGAATTGGGTCTTATTACCTGACTAATAAGTAGTGTGTATTGCCATAATATGTAATACTGGTTAAATAATACTGGTTGTGGTTGTTTTTATAAAGTTGCCATGGAGTCGATTTTGACTCTTGTGAGAAGAGAATTCTGTACCGTAGCATTTTCCATGACATACTTTCGTGTAACCAAATCTTCGTTCAGTTGATAATTAATTAAATTGGCTTGTCAATTGGTGAGAAATAATTGGGAAGTTTCCATGAGTCAGTTGTGTCGGTGAATGAGTGGCCAAAGTCCTAGGGAGAAAGTAAGAATGAAATTGTAACAGGGAAAATGAGAATGAGGAAAGAATAACAACTCGTTATGAAAGGTTCCGAAAACTCACACATAGCGCTCGCCTGTTTGGGCCTCATAGGAACCCGGTGGGGCTGGGCTGCACCACAGAGCGTCGTCATAGGCAGGAATCCGTGGTGGGTCCTCTGAGGACCTTCTTAACTCCACTGACTGCGGTTCAGTATATCTGACTCATCACTTCTCCTGTGGGTTTGAGGAGAAAGTGCCGTCGTTCTCCCTGGCAGGGGCCTGTTGCTGTGAACCACTGACATGCCGATTGTCTTTCCATGACTGAGTGTTACAGCAGTGGGTCATACTCACCCTCTACATGGGGCTTCCGGAAGTAGGGGCGTGACTGAGTGGTGTGGGCCTGGTTGTCTTCTCCCAACAGGTGGAACAAGAAGTAAAGAAGAGCAAACCCAAAAAACAACAGCAAAAAATAAAATAATTCCTAGAAATCCAAGCAGGAGAAACCAGGCAAGCAATAACAAAAAAATAATAATAGTTTAATCATAAAAGGGGAATGGAAAGTAAAAGCTAAAAAGAAAAAGGAAAGAAATACAAGTAGGGCAAAACAAAGGAAGGAAAAATAAAACTCCTTGGAAAGCTCACTCTGCCACCACAGCTCCTTTGAGGAGCCGCTAGTGGGTTTGGATTATTGGCTCTTATGGCGAATAGCAGTTGATGATCATTGTATCGTCAGTGCTTTCATTTATATTAATTTAATTATCATATGCACCCTGGCAGAGTGTTATCTAAATTTTATATGTGATAAACTGAGGCACAAAAAATTGGTTCAATTGCTCGAGGCCACGTGCTAAATGTTAACACAGAAACTCAAACTCAAATCCTGCAGGGTTCCTGGCTTTCCGTCTCCGATTGCCTCATGCCAGGCTCCTGGGAGAGAGGACGCTCCGTGTCAGGATTCTCAGTGATGTGGGAGCTGTTGCTGCTGCCAAGTGCTATCAGTTCTGACTCATGGTGACCTTACGTCCAGCAGAATGAAACACTGCCCAGACCGCCAGCATCCTCACCATAGTAGGAGCCCATTATCCCAGCCATTGTGTCAATGCAGTTGACATTTAGTACCCAGTAATTCCCCGTGACCTGACCTAACACAATGTCAGGAAAGTCTATTAGTTGTCAGCCTGTACAATGGGGAAAGGTTAGGGAGAAAGGCAGCACCCTTAGTAAGATTAGGGTTAAGGCAATACCGGAGTAAGGTCACATCCCTGGTACAATTAAAAGGAAGTCTCCTTAGGATTGTGATCTGTTTTCAATATAAAGATGTTTTCTAGAACAGTCTGTTTGCTTTTCGGAAGGCCTGGTACCTTGGTTCTTCAGTCTCCAGTTCATGGATTTGTCAAATTGCGTGCAAACAGTCAGCAACACCTATTATCTGATTTGCAGCCTTGGCTGAATTCCCCTTCTTTGCTGATCTTGGCTACATCTACCTCTGCAGTCAACAGTCTATGATCTTCTTGTCTATCTTGCTTCATTAGTCCCTGAGGCTACAGAAGAGTCTGGAGAAGCCTAGGATAACAGCTGACCCTTGAACTTAGAACCTGCCAGGATTCCTCATCGAGTTTCCCATTCTTACAACTCTGTGGCCCACTTTCCCAATATAGATGTCTACAGACACACATATGTAAGCCTCACGGCTTTGCTTCTCTAGAGAACCTAGCCTAAAGTAGTGCCCTCAAATTAGCTTCAGCTCCTAATGACCCTGTGACAACAAAGGCAAATGTTGTTCAGTCTGACACCATCCTCACAATCGTTACTGTGTTGGGACCTCATGTAGCCACCATGTAAATTCATTTCCTTGAAGGTTTTCCTCTTTTCTGAAGACATTCTCCTTTACCAAGTAAGATATCCATTGCCAGGGGCTGCTCTTCCCTGGAAGGAGCTTGGGAAGCCTAGGGGGTTATGCATTATCTCGAAATCACGAGATTGGAAGTTGGAACCCACCTGTCACTCAAGGAGAGACGTGTCTTTTAAAGTCTGGAAACACAAAGGGGCAGTTCTTCAGGGTCTTTATTAATGGAAATCAATCCAAGGGCACGTTCTGAGAGCATGTCCAAAGTACATGCTCATCATGATACGTGTCATCACCCTCGCTTCTAAGGAGTAGTCTGGCTTCTGGCTGTCCTTCTTCAAAAGAGACTTGGTTGTCTCTGCGAGTCCATGGTGTTTTCAATGTTCTTCAACAACATCAAAATTTAGATGCATCAATTCTCCTTCCTTATCAATTGTCTAGTTTTCACTTGCATGTAAGACAATTGATATTTCATGTCTTGAGTCAAGCACACCCTACTCCTTAAAATGACATCTTTCTTTACTTGCATATTTTAAACCAGGTTTAAACATTCTAAATTTTTTCCAAGGCATAGATTTACCTAATAATTATAACACTCATGCATCTGTAAAATATGTACAGAACTACAAGGTAGCAAGGTCTTCAAGTTTCTGGAAAAGTCTTCTTGTACCAGTGGAGGCTGTGCTAGTGCTACTCTACTCCAGGTTAACACAAGACACATACAACTTCTTATGTCTACATTATATATAGATGGAAATTACCATTTCCTCTTACCGCATTATCTCCCACCAGTTAAAATATTTGTAATTAAGGACAAAGTTATAAAGAACTCTCAACTTGCTAACTCTTCTCATACCTATTACTTCTCTGCATGTTTATTTCTGTAAAGGGGAAAATGACTAGATAAAAAAACATGTTTTCATATAGTGCAATGTTTATGTTTATTATTAATTGGAGTGAATATGTCCACAGAAATTTTATTTTAGACATGTTCCTTTGTAAATATCATGAGTTAGGAAAGCCTTAAAATAATAAGGTTCTAGTTTCTGTTCCTCTTCTGAGGTAACAGTATCCTTAAGTGAAATCAGTTGACTCCTCACAATTGTGTTGCTTTGTTGAGGCCGCTGGAGTGCATGTTACATCCAAATGAAAAACAGATTCCATCCCATTAACTATTCTTTTGGTAAGTTACCTCTGATCTAATTCCAATACCTCCTTTTTATTTATTTTTGTTGGGGGGGGGCATCACTGTTCTCTGGTGGTGGGAGTAGGAAGCCCAGCCCCAGTGCTGGAATTGAACCTCTGTCCCAGTGGGCCGCAGTACTGTGCACAACCACTACGCCACCGGGGCTCAGCCCACATCCTTTTTATTTTTACTCTTCCTTATTGTTGCCTTTTATTCAATGTCTTAGTAACTCTGATCTCTATTAGTCTTGGGGGTTGGAAGCATTATATCTGAGAATGACAGCATCAGCAATTTGCACACGGAAGCGTGTTACTGAGGAAAAGGGTGTGTTTTCAACGAGCTTCTTATACTAGTGTTCGGACTTCGCTGCACTCTCTGAGACACATAAACAACCTACATTGGTTCCTGATCAACAGAGACTGAGCCTACTTCAGGTCTTTCTTGATGCACGCTGCTGGTGAGTATTGGAGGAACAAAGGACACAGCTATGAAACTAAGCTATAGTTCCCCTCACGATATATAGCCCTTGATACATATCATACACAGATAATGGCAGTCTTTCTTTCCCAATATTTATAGAATCAGAAGTGTCCTGTAAAGGAGTTTATGAAGAAAAAGAATTTTCTAAACTGATTGTGGTAGCAATTGTACATTCTACTTGATGTGACTGAAATTTGGAATGATATCGATTAAATTCCAAGTAATAATTTCATTAAAAAGCAAAAAATAATTTGCCATTTATGTGCACATTTTCCATTTATTATGTCTGTTTTTAAATTTGGGTGTTAAGATGCATTCCACATTTGTAATTTAAGTTGTTGGTTTTGAGAGGAGAAAGAAAATGGAGGAGTTTTCCTTAACTATGACATATTTCCAAATGTCTTGAATCTGTGATTTAATCTTTTTCTAAAGGACTAGAGCCCTTTCTTTTAAAATACTTTCAACAGCACAAATGTTTGCAATCATATGGTAAGTGTAATGATCAAGAAGGAAGATTTCATCAGACCACAAGGATCAAAAGGCTTTTAAATTTTGCATATAATAATGTGATAAAGCACTACTTTAAATTTCCCCTTACTCTTTTTTCAATTGATGTAATATGCCTACCACTTCTGGCTGTACAAGGTGCCAGAGGCCATAAATATTTATGAGACTAGGTAGGACTAGTCCTTGGGTTTGAACCATCAACCTTGACATTAGTAGTCTAGTCGTTGTATATCACAACACTGCCAGTGCTCTTTCTAATATAGCCTATCAAATACTATTGTTTTACCACCTAAGTGTAGAAAGAATAGATATATTTCCATGATGCACACATACACATTTCCTGTTTTTAGTTATGTCCTTTCCAAACCTCTCTCCAATGGCAGGTAAAGTGATCATGTTAATTTTAGTTTATTATTCTCATTTGACACTTTGCTTCATTGGTTCTCACAAACCAAGTGGAGCTTCTTGCCTGTTTATTTCATTAAACTGGCAAGTATCCAACCTATGACTTCAAGTCATCTATTCAATGCTAACATTTACTGATACCTTCCTTCACTGGATTGTCACTTTTTACAGAACAGATACTAGATGCAGTTTGTGCTCTGTCATAAAACCAATGTCTGCCATGTTACCTACAGAACAGGGTGTGTGTGAAGTGGGTTGACTAGAGAAACAGATCCAGTGTGTGCCAGAGAAGGTTCTCTAGAGAAATAAAACCAGGACACTAGTAATTCTCTTTATATATTTATATAGAGGAAGGGTATATAAGATAAGAAAGAAACAGTTAACTAATCTATAAAGCAGTACAAATTGCTCGGTGCAACTCACTTGCGTGAGACAGCTTGAAGACTGGTAGTCCTTCAAGTCTTGCGGGCCGCTGAGAAGTCCTCTGTAGAGCAATTCAGGCTATCTGGTTATAGGCAGCAAACAGCAGAGCAGGTCACCAACAGTCAGCCAGATGACAGAGTCCAACAGTCCCCAGCTCAAGAGATGTATATTCCAGGAGTGTGGGGAAGTAGGGCTTGAAGGGACCTCAACTCACAGCTCCACAGTGCACTATTAGGTGTCCCACGGGTAATGTTGCTTGGAGGTCGAGACACAGGATGAACAAAGCAGCTAGCTGGTTGGAAGATCCAAAAGCAAGGGAGAGGGCGGGGCTCGCTGAGCCCTTCCTATCTCTGCCCTTCAATTCATCCCGTGTGTTCATTGGCTGTGATGTCACAATAAACCCACCAATCTTCTGTGGCCATGTTGGCATAGCAAACCTACCCATCACACAATGGGATTCATATATGTATAAGAGAGATCTGTGGTGATCATATGTTTATTTTAATTTCGTGATTGAGATGTAGTGGGGGGAGTCTGGCCTGTTAATCTGGAGCTAGCCATTGAGTAGCCAATGAGGCCTCTGTGTGGGCATGGCTTTCCCCTGAGACTTCTGGTAAAGCTCGCGCTATTTCTCTGATGGAGATGAGAAGCTATCTTCCCAGTTGTTGGGAGTTAGTCTCAGAGACTATGAATCATGGACAAGACAAGATGGCAGCATCTGAGGAGCTGAAGCAGCTGGAGGAGAAACCACATGGCCTTGGCCTGATGGAGGTAGACCTTTGAAGCTGGCGAGGCCACATGGAAAACCTTGCCTGCACTGAGTTGCCTCTACCACCACTGGATGCTGTTGATGGACCCTGAGCCCTGGAGGTGAGGAGCCCTGGGGAGACCCCTGCCAAAGCCAAGATTCTGCACCCACTGGCCTGTGACCTCATGAGTCGGAAGGAGACTTTATAGACTGGTATCGGGCATATGGGCTAATATTGGACCTGTGACTTTGAACTGGAGTAGGTTGGGATGTTTTCTGAATATCCCATTCCTCTAGTATATAAACCATACCCTTATATCTATATGCATGTCTATGAAATTTGTTTTTCTAGTCTACCCGCACTAACACAAGAGCTTTACATTAACAAGTAATCAACTATCTGGGAAACATCTCCGACCAGTTCAGCTCAAGTCCAGAAGTCTGAAACTAGTTTATAATTTCCCCCTTTAGAATGATGTAGCCATATCCATGATACAGAATTCAGGAAGATCACAGGCAGGTGGGTGAAAAGTCTTGTGGATCCAATGGTTGTGAAAGCATTGCAGGGCTTGTTCAGGTCTCCACCTGGGGTTGCCATGTAGGTGAAGGCAGAGAGAGAGTGGCCAGCTTTCAGAGAGCCATTTTTATCTTAGAATATTTCCAAATGAGGTCATCAAGTTGAGACTTGATTGACAGGGAAAACTCCAACCATGGGTGCCATGTTGGCACAAAATACCTACCTATCACAATGGATATGCAATATATATTTATGAATGAATTCATGACCTCTGTTGAACCTCCTAAACCTTTTATCTTTTTATTTTTGATTTATGACTATCAGGCTTAAAACTTTTCTCTGGGCTGAACCCCGGTGGCGTATGGTTGTGTGCAGGACTGCAGCTCACTGGGTTGGAAGTTCAAATCCAGCAGCAGCTCTCCAGGAGCAAGGCTGGGCCTCCTACTCCCACCACCAGGGCAGGGATGTAAAAAAACAAAACAAAAAACTGTTCTCCATTAATTTGAAAACAAGGCTGTACTATTTATGAATGCAAGCTTCACTAATAAATAACAATGGTGTGCTTTTTCTAGTGTTTCTTTTTTATAAAACCAAATCATGTTTCCCCCATTCTGGTAAACATTTTTGTCATTGTTTTTTCAGATGAGACACACTATTTGACTTCTGATACACTATTTACATAAACTAGTACATCTCAATAACTTTACATATTGATATCTGACAGTTTACTTTTAAAATGCTCCAGTTAAACAAATGATGTCAAAAGTTTTGTTAGCCATTTGAGAGGGGTGTGATTTACTTGCTTAAAGGTTGAGTAAGCAGAATTTTGTTAAGTGATTAATAGACGGAAACCACAACAACAAACAAACCCATCCCTAGCAATAAAATAAAAATCAGATGGTCATGTTGAGCAATGCTTGCTGAAAGTCCCAAATATTTCCAGTATCTAGAAAGTAAAAAATATATTTTATGTGTACAAATTTGGGAAGGATTTCTAGATATATACTTGTTTTTAAACATTTTGGTACACACAGACAATGAGGGAGTTCCAGGTCAGAGTCAAAGAGGAAATTGCTCCATTTCACAAAGCTCATATCGTTTTAGGACTGTGAGCTTTGAGATCATGTAAGAAAACTCACTTTGCAAGAGGAACTGAACCCTGGATCTTGCACAGAATTGCACTTAGCCACGTGGTGATTTCTAAGTGGATTGTTATGGTCTGTAAAACTTGCACAACTAGAATAAGAGACAACATGATAATAAACTGGAAATCATCATACCACCTATGCTATGATCCAGGCAAAACTGGATATGATACATAATATACAGGAGGGGAAAATTACAGTTCCCTAGCCCTGATACAGCTATAGGTGTGTAATCACAGTCCTGCTCTTTTTAAGTTCTGAGATGCAGTTCAGTCATTTTGATAGGGTTGATAATTTCACTATCACATTGACTTTTCTTGAAAATCAATTACCATAATGCAGGCAAAGCATCTGAATATTACACATATACATACATTTTAACCAATAGACTTTAATTCACCTGCCTTAATTCACAAAGGATCTGGGCAAGCCATTATAGATTTATTCTTTAATTATTTCAACTACTCAAAAATATATCTTTAATAGTTATGTACAAAATATCATCAAAAGTCTCACATAGCTGGGCCTATAAAAATATGAATATATAGCAATATTACTCTGCAAGAACAGAACTATATGGGCTGAGCCCTAGTGGTGTAAGTGGTTGAATGTGGACTGCAGCCCGTGGGCTTGGCGGTTCAAATACAGAAGCGGATCTCAGGAGCAGCGCTGGGTAGCTCCCATGACTACCAGAAGGCAGTGATGTCTCCCCACCAAAAAAAAGAATAGAACTACATGTTGTTGAAAACTCAGAGAAATGATTCCTAAACTCAATCAAGATTGAGTAGTTAGGCCTAGGAAATGGGACATTTTCTTTCAACCAGCAGGCAAAGATACATAAAAGTTATGGAATAAAGAGAGAAAACTAAAAGTTATCACAGGTTGTATTAGGATGGGTTGACTTAGAGGAAAAAATCCAGTGATACTCATCTATGTGACTAGAAAAAGTTTTATATCAAGAAGTAATTATATAGTAAGGAAACATCCCAGCCCAGTGCAAATCAAGGCCATATGTCATATACTAATCCATTCAGATTTACGCAGCCACATGCAATGATGCAAAATGCAGGAAGATAACAAGCCAGTGGATGCAGAGTCCAGTGACTCCAGGGTGGGTGGAAAAATGGCAGGGTGTCAGCAATTCTCATGGTAGCCAGCAGAGTCCCAGCAAGCAGGTAGGCTGAGTGCTAGAGAGAGAAGGCAGTTTCGAGAGTCATCGTTAATAGAAGGCTGCACCACAAAAGCACTATCTGGTGGCGACCTAATTGACAGATTGGATTCTACACTCTGATTTCTTTGCAGGCTTTGGGATTCTAACTCAGTGCAGCTTATCCAGGAGGAAGTGCCCACACCAATATTCACACTCTGTTGTTTACACAATTTATCTTGGAGCTAATTCTCTGCTTCTGCATACCTTAGAATTGTTTATTAGGTTCCCAAGGCCCTTCTTAGGGACTGCTTACCTCCCTGGCTTGCTTTGCTATTTGATTCTTTCCTGCTTCTTGTCTACCAAACTGGTTTCTGGGGGTTTTGAATTCTATCACATATTTTGGTTTATGAGTCTGGTTCCTTGATTTAAAGTCTTAGCTGAAGTGTCACCCCTTTTAGAATCTCTTTTCTACCCTTCTCCCCTCTGCATAAATGTAAAAGATCAGTTACCTCACTCTTCTATCTTATTCATTTTCATTGTGTGTTTGCTGACTTTATCTATTTTCCTTCAACTAGGAACTAAGCACCAAAAGGTTGAGGCTCATCTCTTTAGTTCCCTCCATATTGACAGTGCCTAGAAGAATTTTCAAAATCTAATCTTGAGGACAAGTCAGGATCAGGAAGGGTTTCATGCTGCTATGAGGAGAGTCACTATCAGGTGAATTTGACAACACCTAAGAACAATATTGTACTGATAGTGTGGCAGTCATGTGCTTATGTCAATTTTATGATTAAAATGTAGGGGTTGAGTCTAGCCTGTTAATCTGGAGCTAGTCATTGAGCAGCCAATGAGGCCTCTATGTGGGCATGGCTTTCTCCTGAGACTTCTGGGAAATCTCACGATATTTCCCGCGTGCAGATGAGACGCTATCTTCCCCAGTTTGGGGGAGTTAGTCTCAGAGACGATTAATCACAGACAAGATGGCAGTGTCCGAGAAGCTGGAGGAGCCGGTGGAGAGACCACATAGCTTTGCCCTGATGGAGCCAGACCTCTGAAGCTGGGGTAGCCAGAGGGAGACCTCTGCCAGCGATGAAGTTTCTTCTGCTGTTGATGGACCCTGAGCCCTGGAGGCAAGGTGCTCTGTCAGCACCGGGATTCTGCACCCACTGACCTATGACTTCGTGAGTCGGAAGAAGACTTTATAGACTGATTTCGGGCATATGGGTTAATATCGGACTTATGACTTTGGACTGGGCTGGGATGCTTTCTCCATGTCGCATTCCTTTTGTATATAAACCCTTTCCTTACATCTATATGTGTGTCTATGAAATTTGTTCCTCTAGTCTACCCGGACTAACACAGATAGTATTCAGTTGTCATTTTCCAACAGAACTTACTAATAGTTGCTAATATATCTTAGCACAGATAATTACATGGACTAAGTGTGAATTGGAATCAGCTCATTATTGATGGATTTGGTTTGGGTTTACAGGCAATGAGATTATTTTCATAAGCATTTTCAGATTCAAAACTATTTTGCTCTCTAATCATTTTTAAATTAGAACACCTTGTAATCATGTGCTCTATCAGGTTGGTAAAGTATTGAACACCATATAAGTTAATGTATGGATTTACTTACTCTACCTACACTACTAGTGTTTGAACTAGAGATTTTCTTTATTTCTAGATTATTCTTATATCTATTTGCCATCAAAGTTTCAGGTTGTGTCTTAGGATTTTAAAAAGTATAGAATTCCTCAGTTCTAGGCAGTTGCTTAAGTTGCCTAGTACCTACGCAAGAGTTCTACTGCAGGGAGAATAGCAGCCCATTCAAATAGCTGGCTGGCATTCTGCACCTTGTTCATTCCTAAATCTGGCCAGGATGCCAGCAGAGTCCCTGGGTAAAGAAAAGTATATAATTGTAAGTGAATGTATTGCCTCAAATTGTCACATTTTACAGGTTGTTTTATATCTGTGACTGTTAAGAATAGGATATTTTTACCAGAGCCCAGTTTTCCTCATTGCTTCGGATCAATAAATGTTCATATAGAACCTAACCTTCTTCCTTCCTTACCTACTGAGACAATGAACTCTTTGAGGTCTGAAGCCTAGACTCATTCATCCATGAACCCCTGAGACTGAACACAATACTTGACCTTTAGTGAGGGCTGGGGAAATATTCACTGAAGACATCAGTACAAATTAATTGTATATCCAAAGGTATTGTGGAACACAAATCAGATTTCCATTCCAGCAAAAGTATTGAATGCAACCATGAAATGCTGGTGCAATTGCTTTGACTTCCATGGCATGGTCACAAAGTTGTAGTAGGCTTACCGGTTGTGTTGTACAGGCAGTTTTGTTTCAGGATGAAAATACAAAGGATTCAACCCTCTCTTTAACATTCTTCTGTTCCCATGAGATGTTCTTTTTTGCCCTTAAGGGATAAGTCTATAATATTTTAAACAATTTTTAAACTTACCTGATTTATATCCCTGGGAATTGTTTTCCTAAGTGAAATAGAAACCCAGACCAAACTTCTTGGCTCTGTAGGATCGCATAGACCTGCCCCTCTGGACTCTGGAGACTGTGAGTCTTGCCTGGAGCAGAAAATCTGGTTGCGCTGCAGAAGCTGATGGTTTCAAACGGCTGACTTCATTGCTGGCAGCCCAACCCTAGCCTTGAATCTTCACGGCTCCACAGTGTAAGCATTCTGGGCTCCCGAGAGTACATGTAAGTTTACAGTGACCATGGGGTGAGAAGTGGGATATTACTGAGTAGGATATCAAAGCAAGGTTTAAAACAAAGGAAGAGTGGATATGAAAAAGTCTCACTTTTATGGTATCAAAAGCAAAAGATGGAAAATAGCTAAGACACAACTTTGGAAAGGAATCAGCAACATTTATCACTCGAGGCCAAGTCAGCTAAACTACTAAAATGGGCTCATAACGTTTCCTTTGGTTTGAGTCCAAAGTCTGAAACTCTCTGAAACAGAGCTCAGACTGCACATGCTGGTCAAGAGCTGAAGGTATGAACACCCAGGCATAGCTGGGAGGACACAGGCAGGCTTCGACACTCCTATGCGTGCCTTCTACGCTCCTGACCTTGATTCCCTTTGCTCATTCTCATTTGCTTTGTCCCTCTCTTCCCATAGATAAATATGTATGGCTCTGTACTCTTTCTTGTCAGCCCATGCAGCTTCTGATCATTGTACCGTCTCATTTGATCAAACTATATTTTTAATTACATTACACCCTGGCTACGGTCAGCATTTTGTTATGGGACATTTTTAGCTTTTCATTACAATTCTGAATGTGATGAAATATACTAATCTCACCTCAGTTTTCTGACAGTGCTATCATTTTTAATGTAAGGGGCCAATCCTTCAGTTCCTTGGAGAATAGGAACTAAGTTACCTAAAATTGACTCAATCCAGTAAGCAGCCAATTACATAGTTGACTTCAGCTTTAACATCCTGAATAAGTTAGCTTGAATAAGAGGTAAGCTGCTTTACAGGAATTGAACAAAATTTAGTTATTTTCTATTATAATTTTATTTTTTCATGTTGACTCAGACTTAAGACTTTTTCTTGGCTTCTCCTTTCCATGCAGAGTTTTGGCCTCATTCTTCGTTGAGGAAGTACAAATGATTTATCTTGGAATCTTTTTTAAATGCTTGTGGTTAAAAGCTTTCAGTAGTAAGACTTTTTCCATCACTGTGAGACAATTATTCGATGAAAGTAGCTCTAGTCACAACATTGCTAACAAGCACTCCAGTCCATTATTACTGTTGTTGTTTTAAATAAAAACTTTAAAACAAGCAGTATTTCTAGGGCTATATTCATAGATTACAACAACTGTCGAACTTTTTGAAATGGTTCTTGTGAAGAGCATGGTTTTTGAGAGTACCACAGATTGCCAAAAGAACGAGCAAATCTGTCTTGGAAGAAGTAGAGCCAGAATTATCTTGCTCCTTAGATGCAAGGATAGCAAGACTTCTTTACCTCACATACTTTGGTCATGTTCTCAAAAGGGATCCGGCCCATGAAAAGCCATCATTCTCAGTAAAGAAGATGGGGAGCCATCAAAAGAGAGACCTTCCATGAGATGGATGGACACAGTGACTGTGACAGTGGGCCCAAACTAAGTGCAGTTATGAGGATGTCCCGGGACTGGGTGGTGCTTTGCTACATTGTACAGCACTCATTATGAGTCTGACTTGACTTGACAACATCTAACTGCAATCATCTTTTTTGGGGGGCGGGGGGGGTATCACTGCCCTCTGGTGGTCGAGGAAGCTACCCAGCCTTGCACCTAGACATATGCGGCTGGATTTGAACCGCCAAGCCTGTGGGCTGCAGTCCCACACTCAACCACTATGCCACTGGGGCTCAGCCCATAATAATCTTTTCATGATGAAAAGTCATCAATATATTAAGCAAACCTCTGTCCGAGTTACGACAACAAACCCAATTCCAACGCAGAGCAGCCTCCTCATGTGTGAGAGTGAACTGCTGATGTAATTATGACTAACAGCAGCAGCAACAACAACCAATACGCACCCACTGTCCTGGAGCTGTTTCTTATTCCTGACAATGCAACATAGGTTTTCTGAAGCTGTCACCTTTATAGGAACAGAGTAATTTCTCTCTCTGTGAGTAGTCTAATGTTTACCTGGCAGGACCACCATAGCTCATTTAGTAATTTAAACATATTATAAAGAAGGAGACTTGATGATATATCAGCTAAATTCTCTACTGCTAATTGAAATGTTATGTGCTGGAACCATACCCATTGGCTCTTTAATAGAAAGACCTAGTAATTAATCTGCTTCTGTAAGGATTACAGACTAGGAGACCCAAGGAGGCAGTTCCAACATTAGTTGGGATTTTTGAGAAATCTACTTGTTAGCACACAACATTAGATAAATAATCCCTTACATTATTGTGAAAATATTTGGTTTCCTAAACTTGCTGATAAGGCCTTGGGACCCCCAGAAATCTGGGTACCACACTCTGGGAACTACTACATTCAGACATTCTAATAAACTGCTAATGCTCAGAGAGCTTTATAATGTGTAAGCACTGAGCTATTTTAAATAATGGTTTGACATCTTGCATTCTAGTAAGAAATGCACAGTCAGGAAAGGAAAACATTTCCAGGACTATAATGTCCTGAAAATACTTTTCCATATGATATATGGATGCAAAAAGCAGTGTGCGGCTAGATATATCTAGCCTCCTCTGGCTTCCCTATTGCCAGTAGGCAGAGCTCTCACTCTCCATCCTTCTTTACATAATTGTGACACCAGTCACTGCTCCCCTGACACTCTACTTCTAAGTTGGGTTCCATAATTTGTTCCAATGACAATATAGAAATAACAGAAAATACAATTATGAAGATTTATTAGGGAAGTTAATGGGTTACCCCAAGTTAAGATAAGAAAGCAGTAAAGATACAGCTTTTGGTCCAAAGCAACATCTCTCCTAAGCCAACAGCCAAGTCTCCCTCCAGTCCTCAATCTCTCATCCTCATGGTCCCTTGGCCTCGGCCTCACAGTCCCATAGTCTCAAGACTGCTCTTCTGGCTCAGTCCCATAGCCACCATGTTGCAGGGATGCACCTGATCCTGGGCTCCACTGCCACTTCAGATCAAGACCTGGGCCTGTCTAAGCTGACTCTGATGCACAGATGAATGGCTTTGCTGGAGTTGTGGATTTTGCCTGCTAACACACCATATCCCCAAGGAAAGTGGAGTTTAAAGATGTGTCAAAGAAACAAAGGGTGTAAATAGCTTCAAGTCCTCTACTGAAAAACAGTCTCAACTGCACCCCAGTGCTGCCCGTTATTTGTATATCAGAGAACATCTTCCAAAATAGAATTATAGCCACAGGCATATAGAGGCCAGGATTATAATACATCACATAGAGAAATATGGCTAAAAGGGTTATATTAATGGAATAAAACTCAACTGGGTAAACACTCTCAACTTGAGTTCTAAAATATCTACTATATATAATTCATGGGTAAAGTTAACATTTTTTGTGAGATGAAAATTAAATGAACTTTCCTAAATTTTTAATATCAGTTCGTCCAAGGGCAAAAAAACACAATTATTAGCAAAACCTACCCATTAGTCATGGTAGTATAGCTAATTTATGGAAATATAGCTTCTATTTTCAAAAAGCAACTGAAAGTGTATGATAACCTCCCTTATAGTTTTTCCAGTTTCCGTTAGTGACACCTAATTATATACCTCTAAATTTTCTGGGCTTTGGAGGATCACAGAAAGAATGGGAAACTCTAAAAAATGATGTAGGGTTTTGGGTCCATTAAAAGAAAGGCCCAGGATTCTAGAGCAGTTACAATCCTGGCTCCTGGCAACCTTGTCTGGGACACATTAGAACAGTATTGGGTAGGGTTCTCAGTGGTTGCTGTTTTGGAAGTGGATGGGCTTTTGTTCCAAAGTACCTCCTGGTGAACTCAGACCACAACCTTTCAATTAGAAAATTTGTCAATCATTCGTGGAAACCAGGGACTCCTCTTTATATTTGTCATTATATAGATACATATATTTTGTTCATTAAACTTCATTCGCCATTTCATAGGTCTGACAGGGCTGAGCCCCGGTGGTGTAAGTGGTTGAGTGCGGAACTGCAGCCCGTGGGCTTGGCAGTTCAAATCCAGTTGTGGCT